>JABAYD010050376.1:0-10415 GCA_014822095.1 Diplotaxis tenuifolia
GTCTCATCGGCTACAATACACACAAGCAATGTGTTCTCTGTTTCTTCTAATTCAATACACACAATCTCAATTTCATATAAACAGAACACAAAATCTATGAGTGACTGAAACATACCAACATAACATGTGTTCTCTGTCTTGGTTTCTCTTTTGAGTTCCTCGATTTCTAGTCTCTGTTTCTGCTCCTCAGTACATCGTCGCAGACCCTCTAGCCTGTTTAAGAACCATATCAACTGAACAAATGATGATTCTTCTACACTGAAAGATATAAAAAACACCACCACGGGAGTTTCATTATATACATTCTTTCTTAATAGAACAATGGAAGTAACTTACCTCTACTAAGAAAATTTGCGATCTGACACCAAGTCTTCAGCAAGACTTGTTTATATATTCTTCTTTGTCAATCGATTATAGAACTCTTGTGCTGGTTCAATTACTGTACCAACCTGTTTTTCTTATAACACAAAGAAAACAAGAAGAGTTGATGACATGTTAAAACAAAAGAGCACACCTTCAATCAGGAACCCTAACAAAAGAAACCAAATCAATCAGGAACCCTAACAAAAGAAACCAAATCAATTGAATGTGACTTTCATAATCTCAGCTACAAAGACCTCAAAATCCTAATAAAACTCAAGTTCCCAAAACACAGAGAAGCTTCGTCAATCGCCTCACAAAGGTAGGAGCAGTCTTGTTTCTGAATCGACAAAAGTGCCTCAAACTTCCATTAAACACAGAGAAGATGGAGTGGTTGGGAACGGAGGAAGAAGCAAGAAATTGATCCGTGGGAGAGGAAGAGAGAGACATAGGAAAATGACACGTAAGGGGTTTTTAGTGATTCTATAAACCCCATAAAAAGAACCGGCTCTCTGCCTTTTCAGCATTTTTGATTTAATTTTTTTGTACTTTTTTCTCAGAATCTCTTTTAATAATCTCCGATGGAGGTGGTCTAAGATTCAGTTATGTTGGGTGTTTTCCAATAACGAGTTTATTTATCACGAGTGGAAATTAGAAGATGGTGTTAAAAGCGATAAAGTGAACGTTACAAAGATAATTAATGTGGTTCACCAAGTGACTATATCATGATATACTAACACAAAATATATAGCAATATTATTCATAAAATGTCAAATGATGAACCACAATTAATGTGTTGTCATTATAGAATTAAGTTTGAGTTTCTAAAATGAGCATAGCCATTAATATATTAACATGTGTACAAAAGAAATATCTGAAAAGATCTATAGAGAAACAGTGTTTTTTATCTTTCAAGTTTTGTTATTTTCTTCATTAATTATTAACTTGATACCCTCCTCCATCCTATTGATGGGGGGGCCTCTAAGACCATCAACATCGCCGTGTGGATATATATATATAGGCGTATCTTATTATTTTATTTTTTCTGTTAAAAAAAAAATTAAAAGTAACCACTCGCGAACCGCCACATGTCGCGGGGCGCAGAAATAGCACAAGACACACAAACAATCATTTATTATCCGGGATACATAAGTTTCTTCTTTCCCATAAAGTGTGGGCCTTCTCTTCTTTGGATACGGGTAAGATATCCCAATGAGAATGGTCTAAGAACCTCGGTGAACACATGATGTTATATTAGGGATTTCTTTTCCGAAAAACATTAAAATTATTAAACCAAAAGTTTTAGTTAGCTTCAAAGTATTATGTTAGAGCATCTGTAATAGTGATACTCTATTGGAATCTTTAGAAAAGATATTTTTGATTTTTTAATTATTATTTTTTTCTTTTTAGATTAAAAAAATACCAAAAAATCTCGGACTGGCACGTATCGTGAGGGCTCGCAAATAGTGCAAGGATTCACTAAGAAAGAAGTCATTATATAAGATTTTTTTTGATAAAATCCTTAGCTTTTGATATGATCCACTGATTATTTAATTATTTTTTCTCTAAGAATTCTCCATTAAAGATTTCCATTGCGGATGTTTTTCTATTGTTCAGATTGCGCGAGATTCTAAGAGCACTTCCAACAGATTATTAAGAAAAGGTTCTTTAAGAAAAAAACTAAAAAAAAATGGTAGTAACCGGTTCTTAAAAATTAACTAGATTTTGACCCGCGTTTTTAACGCGGAGAAATTATTTATGATTAGAAATTTATATAATTGGTTTTTTTTATTTAAAGTATATTTTAGTATAAAATCAATAATCCAAAATTTGTAGTTATGATTGTTTTATAGTAATTTCTACTTTTTTTTTAATTTTAGATTTGGTTTTAGATTTATAATTGGTTTTTGTGTTTATTTAAAATATCTTTTAGTATAAAATCAGTTATCCAAAATTTGTGGTGATTATTGTTTTACATTAATTTCTAGTTTCTGTTTTTTAATTTTTTTAATTTTAGATTTGGTTTTCGATTTTGATTTTTGGTTTTTATTTTCTAAGTTTCTATTTTTGATTTTCACCTTTTGGTTATGATTTTTAGTTTTTATATCTGCTGAGCTAGTTTGAACTGATATTACCAACAAAAAAATCACACATAATCGAACATCTAATTTAAAATTGAAAAGATGTCAATTTTTAAAAAAAAAATTGGCAATAGTTTATTTAGTAAATAAACAAAACAAAAATATAATCCGCGTTTTCAGCTATTTGTTTTGGTTTTTAGTTTTTAGATTTTGTTTTTGGTTTTTCTTTGCGTTTAACTTAAAAAATAAACAATAAATTATTTAATAAAAATAAAACAAACGGTATATTATGATTTTCAAAATTTATTGGTTTCATATAATTAGTAGATTTCGATATTTGTTAAGAAATTGTTAAGATATGAAATCTATTGGTTTTATATAATTAGTAAATTTTATAATTCATATTTTGATGATATCTAAATTTAAATGACAACTTATACCAATAGATAAAATAAAAACTCTGTTTTAATAGGGTAGTTAATGTTTAGAGTTAATAGAAACTTCTAACGTTTCCGATTTTTTATTAGTTCTTCTTGTGTGCGTCTCAATCTCTCGCCTCTTTCTCTATTTGTCATCTCTTTCTCTCTTCTGTATTTGTCTGGTTAATCAATTTTTATAGACAGGTCCCAAACTTTTATTCTCTCTTCTTAATTCATCATGTTTGATTCCATGAGTATTATTCACTTTAAATATTTTGATGTTCTGATTTGAAAAATTAAGTTTCTTCGAATTTGAGAATTAATCAGTCTAAGAAAAGAGACATTTACACATCTAATCTTTCTTAAGAATCCATGACGAGTTTTGTACCATTAAACATGACAAAATATTGCAACTCTAAAATGTTTTTAATTTACAAAATTTTGAAATTAAATTTATAATGAAAATAATGATAAGCATCTATGAGAGGTTCTTACCATTGGAGATGGTCTAAACCACATGCTCTAATTGATCCATTATATTTTAGATGCAATCCACCCATGGATAACCCATCGATTGAACACCCCTGATCCCAAGGCTAAATAATTCTTCTGAATGATACCATATTCAAAATAGTTCATTCATGTGCTGTTATATAGTGTTTGTAAATGCCTAACTAGACTATAAACATGGATTCAATATATTTGAAATCATTTGTAGAAAACGAAGGAGCGTGAATAGGTCTTAGAATCTAAAACAAGGGCAAGCTTTTGAGTTATGGTCAAACGTACATACAAATCCAACTTTGATGGCTTTTGGTTTGGCCTTAAAGATAGGATACATTAGAGGTTATTATCATGGTCATAGTGTCTTTCTCCGAGAAACTAGGGTTTAGCATTGTGTTTTTTTTTTGTGTATTTAAAAAAACTATACACTCATTATTTTTCTAATCAAATCCATCCAGACAACAAAAAAAATAGTCAGGGATAATGCTGTCTTCCCAAGCTTTTAATGCAGCGGCACGTTCGTCTCTTAGACATCCTCTTCTCGCCAAGAGACTAGCTTCATCTGGTCGAACGGCTGATCCTAAGATCCATGGTCGCAACGATGGAGACGAGCCTAGTCTTTTCCCAACAGACCCCGAAGTATCATCATGCATCTTTTACTTACATTTTAATTCGATTTTACATTGTCAAACCTTAAAATGTAGATTGTTTCTACAACATCTTTAATACATTTTATTCTATTGTCAATCATCTAGACGTAGGTCCCAAAACATAACTTACTCACCAAACCAACCAGACTATTATTAACCGTGCTACGTTTTTGTTATAGGGTTTGGATGATGTAGCGAATCCCAAGACTCCGGCAGATGAGATTGTACCGGACATTCGACCACCAGGTTTTGAAAAGGAACCGCTTAGACCTCCTAAAAACCCAAGAGCTACTTCACATAAAATTGAGTCTACTCCGGTTGGTCTGCCAGCAGATCGTAGTCTTCAACAGAAACGAAAATAAGAGCAGCAAAAGCCTTAGCAGCTGCACCCGCCATGGTCGCCAAATATAAGACATATAGTATTGTTTATCCTTCTTGTTTACTTTTTATTAGCTTTTGAGAAGGGAATAAAAAACTAACTATTTATGCTTCTTGGGATTAAAGAAAGTTTTACTTCCATTTGACGCATGCGAATAGCTAACGCACAATAGATTTGATTCAAGCATATGTGATGATAATTAAAAGACAGTTTTCACATGGTCCAAAAGGGTTTTTATTATTATTTTTCTAAAGGGGTTTTAATTCAACAAGATTCATTCGGTGTTTATCCTCCACAAGATGTAAATTTTGAAGAGAATTACATTCCAGAGTTGCTATTAATGAGGTCTTAAAAGAAAATAGATAGAAAAAAAATTTTTGGACAAACATAGAAGTTAAAAACTTTTTTTTGTTATATATGTAATTTCAAAAGTTCATTTTTTTTGTTCTTTATGTACTCCACCTTTAAAGCCTACCATTACTTTTGGATTCACTTGACATCATCAAAACAAAATACCCCATGAGATCAATAATAGTATATTAAAGGATCCACCTTACACGAGAAACACACAACCTCGTAACGGTAAGTATGCCTTTCGTCTACATACCCTAATTTAAAAATCAGAATTAGCTTGTAGGCACAATCTTCAGTAGGGTAATGGTTAGAACAAATAGGGTATGGACAGAGATATTTAGAGGCAGTATTCAGTAAGTCTGAGAGACAGTTGATCCTTGAAATAAATAGGGTATGGAGAGGCATTGTTCAGTAGGTCAGAGAGACAGTTGATCGTTGGAACAAGTAGGGTATGGAGATAGAGGCATTGTTCACTAAGTCAGAGAGATGGTGGATGGTTAGAATAAACAGTGTCTCTCCCCCGTTGATAAATATTGTTGAGGAGTGGCCATTGAATAATAAGCGAGAGAACATCATAACGGTTCAAAGTGTATCTATAGAAACTGTTTCTTTCTGTCATGCACTAGCTGGAAACCATCCTTTGAGCTGAGATGATGAGAGTTAATATTTGTCTCGCTTCATCCTCTTCCTCCTCTAGTTAATTAGTATGTCTGATTCTGTTTTATAATTAATGTCTTTGGGCTCGGTTTCTTGCAGCCCAAGTCTGAGCCGAGTAGTTGACATATAGGAATATAGTACAAAGAAGACTCGAGGAGAGCCCTCTTGTGGGTAGTGAACAGAAGTTATCCTCTCATTAGGACTTGTTGTGTTCATCCTCAGCTGCTTCTGCCTCTGGAAACGAGTTAAAAGAGGCGCCGCTGAAGAAACTAAAGGTTAGAAGTGAATAAAACAAGGACCTTTTGTGTTTTCTTTTCTTACTTAAATCGCTGGAATTACTACAACAGGTTAGAAGTGTATAGAGTACAGATGTTGATTAAACTATGTGATCACAAGGAATTTTAGAGAATAGAACATAAGCGGCCGAGGAAAAATGATCTAATATGCCATTGTGGAGTTCAAGAACGAGGTTAGATGTATTGAACGTCCTTAATAAAAACCAAGTCCTTTTATACGAAGGATGTTTAAGACATCTTGCCTCGTTCATGAACTCTACAATCTTTCACGGTGACTTGTGTTTCCGTTCGCTATGATTCCCTGTGATCACATTGTCAAATAGATCACATAAGTGTGAATTTAGGGATTAATTCTAAATATATTTGGTTTGTTTTGTAATTATATATGTTTACGCTATAAATTGTAGTATATCAAAATTAATGAACAACTAGATATTGATCCGAACGACCATGTCAATTTACTTTTATATTACAATGTTTTTGTTTAATTATTAAAAGTTATCAATAAATAAATAAAATTTGATGTTATATATTTTCTAATTTATAATAATCTTTATGTGGCTAATAATATTATTATTATATATTTTTATAAATTTGTATTTTTAAAATATTTATTTAGAAAATATTATTATATAAGAATATTATTTTACATAATTTTTTTTATTTTTAAATTTGAAATATATATATATATATATATGAAAACTAAATTAAATTACACCTACATGATAGAAAATAATTATTTTAAAATATTGTTAAAACATCAAATTTATGTTTTGGGATAGTGGTTTTTGAACAATTTTAGAATTGAATCTCTCTTACTAACAAATCTTGTAAAATTATTAATGAATATTATTTTTCTCATAATAACCAATGTAAATTTTTAATATTATTAAAATATAAAGTTCTTTATATAATTTTAGCTTTCGTTTAGATATGAAAACTAAATTAAAACTAAAATTTTAAGTATATTTATGATAATTTAAATTAACCAATTTTCAGAAATCTATTTAAAAAGATTTTAAGAAGATTTGTTATAATTTTTCCTAAACTATTTTATTTCAAAATTAAATAAAAAGATATTAAAATATATTATGATTGAGTTATGTCAAAATTGATAAAAATTTAAGATTGTTTCAAATTAAAAAGCCACACATAAAAAAAATCAGAACCTTTAAATTCATTCTACCTCTTATCATCAATCAATGTGACCTGTCATCATAATAATTAGAAATATATATTAAAATTAAAAAAAAATAGAGAAAAGAAGATTATTTGCACTCCATACACACACAAAACCCCCTATTTAAAATAACAATGTCAATTAAACCCTAATCCCTAAATCTTAAACCTAAATTCTAAACCCTAAATACTAAATCCTAAAATCAAACAGTAGAATCTAAACCCAAACCCTAAAAAATGATGTTTCGTTAACATTGTCAGTTAAACCTAAACCCTAAATTCCAAACCATAAACCTAAATCAAAACCCTAAACTCAAACCCTAGATCCTAAATCTAAACCCTAAAGAGCGACGTCGGCATTAATACCATCAGCTAAATCTTAAACTCTAAATCTAAACTCAAACTCTAGACCGCAAGCCTAAAACCTGAACCTCGGGTTTAGGATCTAAAGTTTGGGTTCAAGGTCTAGCATTTAGGGTTTAAAATCCTAAATCTTAAACCATCAAATTCCTTCATTTAGGATTTAGGTTTAGAGTTCAGAAATGAGGTTTTGGGTTTATATTTAGAGTGTAGGGTTTATGATTTAGGGTTCAATTGACAGTGTTGATGTCGAGGTAGTTCCTTTTATATTTTGGTTTAGGGTATAGGATTTTTGTTTAGAATCTATGATTTGGATTTAAGGTTTAGATTAAGGTTTAGGGTCTATGATTTAGAGTTTAACTGACAACATTAACATTGTTACCATCGACATCACTCCTTTTTCTAATTATTTTTGTTTTTTTTTTAATTTTAGTATATATTTTTAATTAGTGTGACATGCATTTTGATTGATAACAAGAGGTGGGTGAAAATTCACCATCGGAAATGAACCTAAGTTTTGTTCAAAATTAATACTTTAACTAGATTTTGATCTGTGCTTACAAAGCACGTGTTTGTTTTTGATTTATTTTTAATAGTTATGAAATTTGTGTGTTTAAATCATATAATTCTGTTTTGTTTTTATAGGTTTGTTAATTATCTTTTTTATCAAATATTTATCATTTATAAGTTTACTAAATTTACTAAATTTAAAAATTATCGGAATTATCAGATATTTTAATTTGAACATCGATTTAATCTGAAAATCTCAAAATTATCAGATAGAAATTATAAAATAAGGTAAAATCTATTGTTATTAGAAAGATTCATGGCAAATTTATTTATATATGTATATTAAATATCAAGCTGTAAAAATATATGACCAAGTATATAAAATTTTCTTATATGTTATTAAGAATATATAGTATTAAACACACACATTTCATCATCATATAAGTTTTTATTGTTAAACAATCTCAGAAAAAAATGAAAACATTGCGTGAAACAGAAATAAATTTTTCTAGAAAACCAAAACAACAAACTAAAATAATATCAGACATTCGTCTATGTATTATTGATCATCCTCTAACAAGCACCGAGAGAAGCATGCATCTTTGTATGACGAATACAGAACATTGTTGAATGTTTGATTTCCTCATAACATGTCGAACCTCTTATAATATTGTCATCTCGGTGAAGATTCTCTGATAAACCAAATTAAGAAACATGTTGTCATCTCAGTATGTAGAGTCCGTGATTTTGGTGGTGTCATTAAAAGTTAATCGATACTTATGATCAGTTGATCTCCACCAGCACCACTTACACTGAAACGATCAATGTTTCTCCATACTTCAACATGGATATGTTTGGCCAATTAAGAAATGCATGTCTTGTTACACGAGGCATAGATTTTTGTTCCTTTTTAAAAGAAAATAATGATATTGGTTACCTTGTATCTTAACAAAACCATTATATAGAAATCACAAATCTATATACAACGTTAAACTTACATTTGAATCACATAGGATTAGTTCCATTGAATCTCCAACATCTTTCATGAAATGTCTCCACGTCTTTTCAATACTATTTTTCTTTAATGGTATAGATAACACAAATATTTTCTCCAAAAAATGACATCAGATTTTTGTACACTTAACAATGTTCACATTTAACAACGATAGGCAAACAAAATAAAGTGAAGTTGTCTTCTCTCCCAAGCACACAAATCGAGGCAGTTGCATCCTCCATGGATCCAGACGCCGACAGCTCCGTAGCTCGCCGGCGTCAACGTCTTTCCTCTCCGCTCCTCTCTTCTAGCTCATGCTTTGTTTCTTTTAATTTGTTGTTTTTCTCCAAGTATGTCTCTGGTATTTAGGTTTCTTTAGTTCTTCTTTAGTTACCAGATGTGCAAGTTGTCGATATCCAGACATGTTGGCTCTTGTTTCTCACATGTAGTCCAGCTCCATCCGTCTCAGCTGCACGTGTACCAGATCTAGCTTTTGTTTGTACTAGGCCTGGACATTTTACCCGGACCCGAAGATCCGACCCGAAACCGACCCGAAAAAACCCGGTCCGGGTAGGAACCGGCCCGATCAAATTACTCTATCGGGTCTTGTTGTAGAGGACCCGCGGGTCTTGGACCCAATCCGGACCGAACTCGAAACCCGATGGATACCCGAATTAATAATGTAAATTAAATAAAATGCATTGAGGGGGTGTCGAAGACCGGTTGTGTCTCTAAAGAGTAAGGGGGTCAACCACTAGGAGACAACAAATTGTTGTTGTATCTCGCAAAGTTTAATATATATACACATTTTAATATAATAAAAACACAAATTTTGAATATTTTTGGATATAAAAATATTTCAGATATTTTTTTTGTATATTTACGTATTTTTAGGTCGAACCCGAACCGAACCCGATCCGGAACCGAACCGAACTCAAACCGATAAATTCTAATTACCCGAATGGGTTCAACTATCTAAGACCCGATCCGACCCGGACCCAGTACGACCTGAACCGATCCGGAACCAAAAATTTAAAATTACCCTATTGGATCCTAAATTCCTAAACCCGAAAGATCCGGACCCGAAAGGACCCGACTCGAACCTGACCCGACTACCCAAATGCCCATGCGTAGCAGAAGCGAAGACACTTATAATGATCATTCAGAATCTACTTTTTTAAGAATACTCAAAGGTTATTTTCGAAAGAGATTGTGTTATGCTAAATGAGTTTTCAAACTAAAACCAATTGGTGATAAGTGGAATAACACATTTATCTTATATATTGATAAAGATGCCTTCTAATTACTCATGTGAGATTTTTTGTTCCTAATAGATTGCAAAGTTTTCATTGATCATCTCCACCAATAAAGTTTGCATTATATATTGTCAATATCTACAAAATATTAATTGGTGGGGCTTGAAGATTACAAACTGCTGTTTCAAGACAAATAAAGTGACACATGTTTTAGCCAAAAAAGGCTTGAATAGTCCCAGTTTATGTCCAAAATTGTCTGTGTCAGTGGTTTCCACAAACTGCTCTTTCAAACATCTATACAGGGAGTCAAGTGAGGTGACACATGCTTCAGCGAAAAAAAAAAGAGTATTGACATGAGATGGATACACAGAAACAAAACTTTTTGAAACGTGGAAACGTAATTTTTGATTTTTTTT
>JABAYD010050377.1:415-13086 GCA_014822095.1 Diplotaxis tenuifolia
ATGCGATTTTCCCTTTATTTTTTGAACTTCATCCTTGATGGTTAATAGATATTAAACTATGATGATACGCAATTGACAAAAAAAACTATGATACGCAAAATTTGACAGGACCAGCATTATTCAACATGTGACGCACTTAAATAAAAATAACATGGGAAAAGATCAGGATTCCTAATTTCTGGTCTCCAGACTTTCTCAAAAGCCATCGACATGTTTTTTAAAAGAAAGCCATCAACATAATTAGCGTTGAATGCTAAAAAAAAAACTAGAACAATTTTATTCATAGTCGTTCATAAAGGTTTTTTAATAATTATTGCAGTAAAATTTTAATAAAATATACTGTGAGATTCTAGAAATTCATCCAGTTGTTTCAATGTTTTTTCACCAACATTGTTTCAATGCTTTTGCTATACCGAAATAGCAGTCACAAAAGTCTGTGACCATATACACTTTAAATACTTGTGACAACATTATCCTTAGCCAAACAGAGAGGACCAGACAAAGTTTGTAACTGAGAAGAAGTTATTGAGTAACTTAAAAATCTTTATAGAAAGCCCTCATTAAGATTAGTGTAACAAACGAGAAAGTGTATGTAAATATTTAGACTTAATATTAACAATCTAAATAATTCAACTCGATATTAAGATCTATAAATTTTGAGAGATAATACATTATATCCTCGATTAAGATATTTTATTAGGGTTTACAAGTTTTTATACAAATATATATGCATGATTTAATTCTATATTTGATTATGCGTAACTGATTCTATATCATCCAACTGTATTGTCTTGAACTAACTCTGTCTCAAAGCCCAAATGGTCTCAAACTCATTGTACTGTCCTTGACAAGTTTATCAAATGGTTTATACTCTTACATTCTTCATTCACAGTATATTTGCTGTTTCCAGGAAACGTGAGCAAAAGGATGATTGCATTTATATGTTCATAAATATATAGGATTAGTGATAAAAGAAAATACAAGGTGATCTCGTTACATGTTCATAACAAGAGGATAAAGAGTTGGAAAAACCCAACACGAAATGATTTTATCTCTTAACAGAGATGTTTTTTTGCCAAGACACAGCATATGAATAAAACTTGTCATGACAAACCTTTAAAACACTTTCTATTTTTACCCAAAAACCAAAACACATAACTTAGTAATGAAATTTTATCTACTTTTGAAGAAGTTAAGATCCCATCGTCGTCGTAATAACCCATCTAAGACATTTCCTGATGTGCTACTACGTCCAACCACAGTCACTGTTGCCTTTGTACGTGCTGACAAATCAATGGTGTCATCATTTGTGTCTGGCATAGAATCCGATATTTTAAGTCTAGCATCATCGGCTTCTGAAGATGATGGTAGTGCATCATGGTGGTTATTAATTAGAGTTGGACCGGATGCAGAATCTGTCTCAGGATGTTCTGTAGTAGAAGCAGCAGCATCATTACTTTCTTTTTCTTCAATGTTGGTCCTGGAAGATTCTTCTTTGTTCTGATGAGTTTCTGCCTCCAGCGATTTCTTCACCGCTTCCATCAGCATCTGAGGACATTTAATGTACGTGAACAAATGAATAATCAACCAGTCAAAAAGAGGGACCAAAAGGTATTCTTACCCTCTCTTCTTCCTCAGCATTAGATGGAAAATCTGCCAAGTCCTCTACTTGAAACTCCACATATTGATCATCATCTAAAGCTACAGCGAGATGATGAGGAGGATATGGATCCCCATTTGACAAATCGAAGCTGATCATATCAGATGATGAACTACTTGACCCCTCTTTTTCCTGAAATAAAAGAACATATCTCAGCAACATTAGGAGTCTTTCTCTTCAACGGACAGTTATTTTATATGTAGACAAGTTGGTCATACTAGCACTAGTGTCTATACTATTGTTCATCGAAAAACAATCACAAACTGATTAATCGATAGCTAATGACCATAACCGTACCACAAGAACAGATAAGGAAGAAAAAAAAGAAGAGAAACTGATCATAGACCTTCGTTTCTGACGATATTTGATTAGATGGGACGTTGGAAGGAACCTGAGAGATGTAATAAAGGACCATCAACAAGGATATGTAGAAAGATTATATATTATACCATATGCACTGGAGGGTAGTTTCTTTAAAGAAACAAGTGGAGCAAAGTCTTTTAGTTTGGTACCAATGCAAGAACAGTTACATGGTTCCAAACTTGAAACTAATCAGATGTGCTTTTCTAATTTTGACCTCAAAATTGATAGATGATGTTTCTAGGGAATCAACAACAGAGGAAACCACATTTCCTAACATTTAAACTTGCATAACGTAGTCAACGAACTACCAACCTCTGTGCGACTCATAGGTCTTTTCATGCGAACTTCATTGATTGCATCGGAGGTACTGCCTGCAGCTATACCTGAAATTAATGAGAAAAAGATGTTGGCTAATGGGTAAAAACAAAACATAGAAAAAAAAACTAAATGACTCACTTTTCAGTGGTGGGGATGGTGGAAAATTTACTTCTTTCATGGTGTTCCAACTGCCCTGAACATAAAACAGTTAACATCATTTGACCTTTCTAACTAAAGAGACGAGAACATTCTAAAAACGCTAAACAGTCTGATACAAGATTTTCATTACCTTGGCAAAATAATCATCCAATGGGTCAAGAAGTGTTGTTGGCACAGCAACCTCAGGAGGCTGAAGAACGTTATGGAAAAAGATGTTTATAGAATCAAAGTAGAACTGTGGACGCGGCGAGTTGTGGTCTCCTTCGAATTTGATTATATTTTTGTCTCCCTTGCATCATCATAATAATAAAAAACATATGTTTAAGAGTCAAGGACTCAAGGATTTATCAAGAACTTGTGAGAGGATAAGAGGAAGAAAATTTACAACGTATGCTTCATATATACGCTCCGAGTGATGAGGGTTAATAAAGTCATCGTCTATGGCATGTCCGAATAAAACTGGAACAAAACATGACTTCGCTACCTGAAAGATATGTTGTTGCATAGTAGTGGATAGAGTAGTTAATCATCTAAGTCATCAACTAGACAAAAAGGACAAACTACCAAAGGAAACGGACCTTAATGGTGTTGAGATCCGTAATGTCAAACTTGGCTTTCTTCTGAACAGCTCTCCGCATATATTGTATTGCAAATTTTATCTGCATTAAAAAGAGCTTAAAGTATAACCTCTTGTAGAAGTATGCAGAACTAATCCCACAAGAAACAGAAGTTACTATTCCTCACAGTGAATTTGGGTAAGGGGAACTTATATGTATCTACTAGTTCCATCATCAAATCAACCAAATCAGAGAAGGGGCTGTCTAAAACCATCGCTGCTATAGAGGGATCCTCGGCTCCATACATCAAGCTGCAGCAACACATTGATTCTTATTAGTCTAGCAGAGTGACTGTAGCAACCGTATTATTAAGTTACAGTGGTTGATGTGTGATGTGTTATAGCTATTACCAATCATGAAAATGTCATAGC
Organism: Diplotaxis tenuifolia; assembly: GCA_014822095.1. Lineage (NCBI taxonomy): Eukaryota > Viridiplantae > Streptophyta > Magnoliopsida > Brassicales > Brassicaceae > Diplotaxis > Diplotaxis tenuifolia. Next base: position 3,904 of record JABAYD010050377.1, read on the forward strand.
TGTCTTAAACAACCATTTTCCTCTCAAGCTCATAAAGAACAAGGGCTAAGTAAATTATTCAGTCATATAGTAAGCAGTTCCACACGGTTACTTGAAATCAAAACGCTCTGATTAAGTAAATTAAGAAATGAAAGAGTTAGAGAGGAACCTTGTGACAGCACCCATTGAACGACCCCATAAACCAATGAGGGAGACATTTGCATCTGTGCGTAAATACTCAACCACCGCTTTCAGATCATCTTTCTGCAAGCACCCACCTCACATTTGATCAGTAATAAAAGAAGTGAGACAATGGCTAGTGAACACAATGATCGAGGTAAATAATTAACTAACGACAACCTAATCAATTCCATGTGATCTTTCCACTTGACAGTCTAACATGAATGCATCAAACACTCTAAATAAATAGTATGGACAATTTTAATCACAAAGATATCTTCCCAAATTAAGTAGCATAGACCAAGGAGATATAAGGACTTTGAACAACTTGCTTCCTCCAATCCAAACAGCGAAATTTTTAAGCCAAAAGATCTGAAGAGAAGAGAAAACAATTTAAAAGAGAAAGATGAGAGGAGCACATACTTCGTTGGAACCCAATGTGACATACTCTCCGCCAGAGAGACCAGATCCCGAAAAATCAAGGGTGAAAATTGTGATGTTTGAAGGAAGTAATACGATTGCAGCTTCACTCGCATCAGCTCTACATCCACTGAAATAATCATAGGGCCCATTTTAGTGAATAATAACAATACCAACCAATGAGTAGTTTGTTGGACCAATTATGACAATTGAAAACTCAATGTTCTTTCATTGCAAAACGTGGTTGTCACAGTGTCCTAACAGCCTATGGGGTGAGTAACTTTGCTTATTTTCAAACGTAAAAGCTCAAATCAAATTCCTACAGTTACCTGTTTCCATGGCAGTATACAACACAAGGTAGAGGCCTGTCTTGAGAACGCTCAGCAGGCATGTAATGACTACATTTAAGGGTATCTCCCCTGCTGTTTTTGACCTGTCACATACAAGATCCTTTATTAACCTTAGGCCAAGAAAAGACTCGGTTAAAAACAGATTATACCTCTAAATCCTTCCTCTGGTACCATCTTCCTTTAAGCAAGAACTCCTGTTCCAAGAGATCATGTTCCGGATTGTATTCAGCTCTGTAAATTTGTACACGGATCCAAATTAGTAACTTGTAATGGATATAACCTAACCCAAGTGACTTAATCTTGTATGCTATCTAAAAAAAAAAATTCAAAAACCTAAACTTGATGCATAGCCCAATACTTTTTAGTTCAAAAGAGAAAGTTCACATTTCTAATAAAAGAGAATCTAAAAATAGTTTCCAGAATCAGTAAGTGTTTTTGCTTCTTCACCTTGGAGGTCGAATAATGAAGTTAACAAGCTGCTCCATCGAAAGATAATCAACACCTTCTTCTCATTCTTCAAATGATTTCTCAAATCGATTTAAACATAGACACACAAAATTGATGCAGACAGAACAAGAACTGCAACTATAAACCCCCAAAGATGAGATCGAAGAGACGAATAAGGGAACACAGAGAAATAAAGACAGAAATTAAGAAACTGCTTTTCTGCTATGGTCAAGCTCAACTGTTTACATTTTGATTTTTTTTTTTTTGTTTATATAAACTTGAAGATTAGTCCCCACACGTTTATGACCCTTTTGTAATTAACTGGCTAAATATTTATATTTTGTAAAGTAATTGCCAGATTTATTTAAGTGGTCGTATAATCATTAACCATTATTGTAATTCGAAAGGTTTTCAGTGAAAGCTGACCAAAACGACAATTGAAATCAAAGCCTTTGTTTTTGCGAAAATAATCTGTGAAAACTAAAATCTTTAAGGTATTTTACTCGAGAGAACGTGCACGTCTTGTCGTGATAGGTAGGGCCTAAGGATTTGATTCACTTTTATAGTGAATCATACGAGGTCGTCAACTTATAAGACGGAATAAGCATATGAGGTTAATTATTACAAGTACTAAAAAAGCTGTAGGTTGGCTTGGCGTTTTCGACACCTAAGTGCACATCTGGCACGGAGATTATCAACAACTCTCAAAGATTTGATTTTGTTTCCTTCTTCTGTTTTACACCTATCATTTTTTATGGAGGTTTATGAATGACAGAAGAAGAAACAAACTCAAATCTGAGAGAGTTGATAACTTTTGTGTGCTTGCCAAATTTTAATTTTGGTACAAAAACATTATAATCATTATTAATAATCATAAAACGAGTTTGTAGATTAGTTACCTGAGTTAGATATTCATAATATATTTCCTAGTATATAAATTATTATAAAATTAATGGTTGCTAATTTTAAAAATATAAAAAATGTAATAATGTTTGATTAATTATTTTATATTTATATACTACAAGAATGAATAGAAAACAATTTGTAGCAATAAATATTATAATTGCATATTCATATAAAATATAAGCGTATCTATAATAATTATTAATCCTATATAATGTATACTTTATAAATAATTAGATTTTGAAAACTGGATAAATATATTTAACGAAACATGCGAGAATTTTGATATAAAATGTTTTGCATTTAAGTCAAATAATAAAGTTAATAAGATAATGTTATGATTGAAAATAAATTTAAAATGAATTTTTGATTCATTGATTGCATGTTTTATATATTTAGAGGTAAATAAATATATATAAAAATATATAAAAATAATTAGGAAAACATTAGAAAAAAAATTAATAAAAAACGAAATGATAATGGAAAAAATAAGAAAAGACCGAAGAAGATGCCTAATATATGTTGGAGACATTAATGCGATAATTACATATATATAATTTACAAACATTATTATTACTAAATATTTATCAATTATTTTTACATCAAATTTATGAAAAATTTACTACTGATTATCAAATTATTTAAAGTTAAAAATTATTCTTTTGGTGGTTTTAATTACTATTAGATTTTGATCCGCGCTTTTCAAGCGCGGAATAATGTTTTGATAAAAATTTTTATATAAATATATTTTTTTTATTCAAAGTATATTTGCGTATAAAATCTATAATCTAAAATTTGAATCGAATCACAACTATCAACTCAGATTTGTACCTGATCCAAAATATAAAAAAATACCAGAATAAGTATTTTAAGATGGTACAAAACGTATACAAACCCAACATACTATTATCCAAACTCCAACAGATAACAAAAAGAAAACCGGAAAACTCAAAATCCCATCTGAATTTCTAAATTAATCATAAGTATTTATTTCTTATGTTTTACTTTTAAATTCAGAAATTAGTTTCAGATATATCTGAATCAAACTAATATAGTCTGAATCCGAACGATACGTCGTAGATGTGAAATTAGAATGGTGTGTTATATTCTAACATGCTCTGCTCTGTGTTTATATTATAATTTTTATTTCTTATATTTGTCAAAATTTGATGTATTATAATATATAATAAATATATATTATAACATAAATTACTTATGGCATTCAAGCCATCTCATACTTGACAAATTTTTACATTTTTTATGAAATAAGGTGTAAAACATTGTAATTTTGAATCATAATATATAATTCAATATACTATGTAATCAAATAATATTACTGTCCATTAACTTTAATATTTTATTTTAAATTCAAATATATTTAATTATATGTTAATATGATAATTTATCTATTATAATAAATATAAAAATTATTTATGATCTTAAATATTTTGCATTAATAAATTGAAATATGTTGTAAACTGTAGAAAGTATCTTATCATGCATACATTATTCTTTTACTTAATAATTTATAAAATAGTTGTAATTATTTTATGTTACATATATTATTTACTGTAACAATTTAATTATTAATATAAATTATGTATATATAAATATTATAGAAAGATATTTCTTATTTTATAAATCAAAAATGAATTAATTTTTTTTTTTTTTTAATAAATTTCTTTCTTATTTAAATAAATATTAAAAAATTAAATATCTATGCTTTCAATAAAAAGATATTAGAAGATATTGTCAAAATACAATAGTAGGAAATATATTGGTAATATCTTTTGATATCTTATTTTGAAAATATTTCAATAATATATTAAAATTAAGATTGTGTATATTTAATAATAGCTAAGTTTTTTATATGAAAAATATTAAAAATAAAGTAAATTAAATGGACCTACATAGATTATTTATAGGTAGATAAAAAATAGGACTCTATTTTAATAAATTAGATTCATAGCCTCATACTTTTGTGACAATTGCCGTCAGCGCAAGGTCATACTACTCTTCCTAAATAAACTCATAGCCTCCGACTGTTGTGACAATTGTCGTCAGCGCAAGGTCACAACAATAGCAATGGAGGGGCAATTGATCGTCGGCGCAACATCAGAATCTTAAATCAAGCGGCATCGGAATTTCGTCATCCTCACTCGACAACTTAGATTCAAAAGTAAATGAAATATAACGTTAATATGATCGATATCTTAATAAATAAATTTAATTGACTCCATGTGATATTTTAATAATTTTTCGTTTTGGTTTTGGATTCTTCTTTTTTTTTTGACAACTATAATTATTTATTTATCAAATGTAACATTACATAGAATCCAAATAAAAACAAGAAAACAATAAATTACACAACTAATACAAAGGAACAACAACACATTTGACAATGACTTCTCTTTAGAGGCCATATATGTCTTTCGTGCTTATATTGCAACATAGTCAATATAAACACCAATTTCCTTTGATGTATGATATTGGTCAACTCCAAACTTAGATCTATAAATATCTTTCGAAAAAGAATCCAATATATTGATTCGTTCGAAATGAATATAAGTTGAAGTTGCCAATATAAGAACATAGCCATACAGCAAAGAAAAAGCACCTCCAGTTTCGAACCAGCGTCTCTTCCATAGCCATTCCCATGGTTTCATCAGCAGGTAGAAATAACAAGTCGCATTTGGTTTCTCATACAACTTCTCCGACGGATTATCTTCCATTAATAAAAGAAAAATGAAAGCCCGGTTAAGATAACACCTCACAAGTTGTGGAGATTGACCATCGATAATGGAAAAAATGACCATGTCGGAGATGAATGATGCGTAGTGGATGTAACTCATACAACATCTCACTCGGATCAGAGAATTATCGATTCCAATTTGGGATCGAAATAAATCTAAAATGATCCATTGAGGATCAGAAGATATTACCAGAACTATCACCAGTGAAAGCATAAACCAAAATAATAGTGATGTATGTTTCCAGAAATAATTCCAGTAAAAACACGAAAAGGGATAAAAAGGAGTTGTTGATAACGACGCATACTTGGGTAGGTTTCCTTTGATTCTTTCATTCTTGGTCTTCTTCCACATCATATAAGATACAAACGTTGATTGAATGATGTGTAAGATATAAATTTAGTGCAGAAAGAATGGATTGAAAAAAAGGAAGGCAATCGCCATTCTGTTCGGAGAGAGAACGGTTTTGGATTCTTCATCTTCTCCGATCCTTCTCTTCTCAATAGGGTTCTTCAAGACAAACATCACATTGTTCCATAGATGTTGTTCCCACTTTTTATCTGTTTACGTTTTTGCCCTTTTGTTTAATTGTGAGGCAACGAGGAATGAGATTTAAAAATTGAGACTTTTGTTTCTTCAAGGGATTTTAAGGCGACTGATATTAGTATTATGTTGTGAATCATAAGTGTTTGAGTGTAAAATAGAGTTTGGTTTGTCTGACCATCTCCAATGGGGCTCTATCCCATTAGAGTTCTAAAATTAAATACGTATATATATATATGTTATATATGTGTATGTAATTGTTGGATCTACTAAATAGTATAAAAACTTATCCAAAAATTCTAAAAAAAATTGATTTTTTTTCTCTATTTATCCATGTTGTATCCAAATCTAACCCTGAATTGTTTGGTACTACTTATAGCATGTTAAAAAAATTGTAATTTTTTCTCTATTTATCCTTATAATTTCATTTTTTAGATTCAAAACTCTGAATTATCGGTATTAACAACAATATCTAATATATTAAAACAGAAGTCACAATTTCACTTCATGAAATTGGACCATCTCCTAAGTAGTTATATCAATGAATTCTTCTAATTGTATAATAATATCATAACAATAATTTGATTGTATTTCAGTATTTTCTTTCCTAAACAACTAATTAAAAATTTAAAAGTATTGTTAATGAAATATTTTCCTGATTTTTTTCCTAAAAATATGCTTCTTCTTTTTATTTAATGTTAGCTAAAATATGACAATGATTTTAATTAAAATGAGCATTATAAAATGTATTTAAAAAAATATTTTAGATTTATAAACAAATATTAATAATTATATAAAATATATTTAATTTTATTTTAGTGATAGTAACAATTTAAACTGATAATTTCAAAAAAAAACTTTTAAAATATTAAATAGATTTTGTTAGAAAGATCCATTTCTATTTCAAATTAAGAAAAAACATAATGTATTTCAAACAATTTATCAAATTATATTTTTACTACAAAATTATTGTTAGGTATAATATATTATAGTTTATTCATAAAACATAGTTGTTGTTGTTTTACCTTTTAAAAATATCTCAAAAAAATTATTTTCTATTATATAGGTCCGTTTTAATTTACTTCCATATACATTCAAATTTATGAATAAAATAAAAATATATCTAAAGTAGTATTGTTACATAAAAAAATTTTAAAAAGTGAATTTTTTTACAAAAATACTCATTTTATAAAATTTATAGTAATAATATATAAGCATAAGAAGTATAGAATTATATAAATTATAATATTTTGGTATAGAAAGAAAACTAAATATACTATCTTTTGAGAGCAATATAACATATTTGTTTCATAAAATAGTTCATTTTGGGCTTAGGAAAATTTTATACTAGGCTAAAGAAAATTGAATATCAATGACAATGATTTATTATATTTAAAGATAGATAGTATATTGTTCCGTATAAACAAAAATATATAGAAAAATATAAAAATATGTGTTATATTTTAAAATAAATAATTTGATGAAAACAAGTAAATTGTAGTATTGTTATGTTTGGAAAATTCATATACACATTTAAATATATGTGATTATAATATATACTATCTCTGAAGTAAAAAAAATGTATAAGTAAATATATATGATAATTAACACATGCGCGATTGTGCGGGTCGAAATCTAGTTAATAAATTTTAAATTAAACTCACTGGAAAAGGACTGTATGACAAAATAATATAGTCTATATAGTCGAAACTTGAAAGTGCATTTCCTTATCTTATTTAAACATTTCCCTCTACAATCAAGGAGATCTAAAAAGTCTCCTTTGCAATGAAACCCATCACACTTCTAAACTATTAAAACATTAATACTATTAGTAAATAATCTTAAATTTTCTCAATAATTACAATGTAATGCCACTCATTCTTAATCTAATAATTAAGGGTCCGATTGGTAATAACTGTAGCTTTAAAATTTTTGCTCTAAAAAAAGCTGTAAACTTTTTGCTGTAATTTTAAATTTTTTTCTGTAGATTTTATGGAAAGCTCACAAAAATTGCTTTGAATAATTGGTTTTAGAAAACACTTGTAGAACTATAGATTATTTTAAGAGCTGTAATTTTTAAAATATCATTAAAGATGGATTGATGTGAATTTGGTGTTTTAAAATACAAAGTGCTTTGGAGAGCACTTACAACCATTACTAATCACACCCTAAATCTTCCTCAGGCTTTCACTATTAAATTTTATTACTTATAATTAACAATAACTATTTGAGCCAATTTCGACTTATTATTATGATTCTTTTACAAGTTACCTGAGACACAATATATAACTTATGATATTGATGACCTCTTATATGTACATTACAAATTTAACTTTGGTATAATATTCTCTCAGACAACTGATCATGTTTTGGTCTTTATGTATTTAAAACATTTGGTAGAAATAACCAACCGGTTCTATTGTTGTAATCATTCATTAATACGTACAAGGAATTTTTGAAAATAAACTATAATTTTAACCAATCAGTTAAAAATCTTGCAAATATGTAAACAATAGTTACCTGCCAAACAAGTTTCGACAATTAAATATGTAACTAATATATTACAGAAATATAGTCAACATTTGAAAATCAAATCTCTAACGTATATTTGATTATTGCTTATAATAAATTTCAGTTGTCGTAGATGAACTAATTCTTAATAACTTGCCTAAAATTTAGATAACCAATTTCACAATTATTCCTACCATGACTTCCTTATCGTGTTTGGGTTTTGTTTAGTGCCAACAGATTTGACTATCAAAGACAGCGTACATGTCAAATGAAAAATTAAATGGAAAAATTTGGAGAAATGCACTCAAATAAGAATAAATTTGAAAATTACACATTTATTTAAGGTTTTGGAAAAACACATTTATACATATAAAATTTTACCTAATTACCATTCGTAATATTTCTTAATTTCTAATATATTGTTGAAAATTTGATTTTAAAAAAATTGTTAGAGACTACTAATTATCCCTTTTAATAAATCTACATAATATCTTTGTCATATCATTTTAGTAGCATATTAAATTATTTTATTTGTTTAAAAAAATTAAAAATCTAAAACAACATCTTCTCGTCTCATTCCTTCTCATTATCTTCTCCATTTCTTAATTTTTTTCCTTTTACATATTTTTCATTTCATCTCATTAAGAGAGGTTTGTTGATTCATGAATCAAAATTTCAGTTTCTACGTTTGATTCTATTTTATTCTGACAATAATTCTATTTTTTTATCCTCATAAAGAATTCATGTTTCATTTGAATGAAGCTTTAGGAGAGTGGAAGATGAATAATGAATCATAGAAATTTGAGGGTGAATACATGAACATGAGGTAAAGTATTTACTATTAAGAAAGGCTTGAAGTTCGATGAGATGGTACAAATGGTTCATGTTAAACATGTTAAAATAACATGTTTATCTCAACACACATCTTATATAATAAAGTTGGCTTTTTTTTCTCCATAGGGGGCAAATAATGCCATGTGTCATTTTCTTTGTTTTTATATTTATTATATTTAAAAAAGTAGTTAATAATAAACCAATAAATGCTAATAAAAATCTACATTAATTAAAAACGAATTTTTATGTCATTAGTAATTTTTTTT
>JABAYD010050378.1:0-19225 GCA_014822095.1 Diplotaxis tenuifolia
ATCTTTGAACCCGAAAACCCGAAACCCGAATAGAACCGAACCAAACCCGAATGGGTACCCGAATGCCCACCCCTAGCGACGAATTACTCACCGTCACATTCTCTTATTATCACTTAATTACAAGGTAGGCATCCGCCCTAAACTTGATTAATCAATCATTACGGTGTGTTATTGTTTCTTCTGTTTCATTTTCTAGTTTATGTTGCAGGAACGGGAGAGCATTGTATGGTTATCGCCGGGGAGTGGAAAACCTTGGCCGAGAAGCAGTGGAACTTTGAGCTAGACAAAGAGCAGATGGCACGCATTGTTCCTCTTCGTTATGACATCCCTTTGAACGAATTGCTAGAGAGTTCTTTGGCAACTCCGATATAATTCGTACTGCAATTCTTAGTTACTGGCCCCCAAACACGAAGGATCTTGCAACAGGACTGACCACACCGCCAGTAATGGTTACAAATGATGGGGCTGTCTCCTTCTTCTACCAGCACTTTCAAGCTAACAAAGGGATGAACTTGTTTGTTACTTTCAAGACCTCTCCTTCTTGTCCAGATGATTAGAATCCACTCCCTTTCACCACCCCTAACCAACCCATTAGAAGGACACACAGTTCATATTCTTCGTCATGTGTGCCCCCTCGACTGCTGCCTCTCAGACCCAGTTTCTCTCTTTTCAACGATGACGAATTAGACATATCTGAGAGTCGTTACCGCCCCCGAGTTGTCCACCTCTCCACCATAAGAGATGTTCAACTAGAGAACCTCCAAATTCCGCATAAGTACACCTGCGTAAAGCCCCGTCTATGCATCCCCAAAGTTGTCCACCTGTACAACGATCCTTTGTTAGTGGCAAGTGTACACCCGGTTCTCATTCGAATGTTGATATGGCGGCTAAACAATTTCCTGATGCAGGGAGCTCTTGTCCATCAAAAAATCCTCATGTTTCTCTCATAGATGAAACCCTTCTATGCGGTGATGCGTTCCTTGAGCCCATGTTTAAAGAAGATCCCGATAACATTCCCGACAGCTGGGCGACGGACGATGATGACGCTAGTGCGTCCGATGCTTCTATCCCTGCGGATATTGAGGACGTCCAACCTCATGGCTACAATCATGATTTGTGGGCCCCGCTTATTGATGACCATCTTGGCGGTTCTGATCCAGCTGAGCTTATGTCTGGAATCTCCGTCCCCAAGACTGCACCCCATCTCATCCACTGCACAACTGGTGACGCTTCACACAGTGCTTGTTGGAGGCGAGCTTGCACCATACGGCAAACCCGAAGTGCCAGCGGCATCAAGCTATGTTCACCCAACACACGTCCCACCTGTTCATACCCGTACATGTCCGCCTTTAAATCGATCGTCCACCTCTAGAAGCACTGGCTGCCCGGCGTCCACCAACCTGACACCTCCACACCCGCGCACCCCACCTGCGCGTGAGACGAGGCCCCTATCAGAGATCAGTGATGAGGAGTTCGATATCCCACCATTGTTTGATGATACTTTGCATGAAGCTGAAGATGTCCCTGATTTGGATGTAAACGATGATGAACCTTATGTTGGAAAATTGTATGCATCTAAGCAAGACTGTCAAATCAGCCTTGCTATCTATGCAATCAAAGAACAATTTTACTTCAGACAATCCAAGACCAGTAGGCATTCATTTGTCCTTAGTTGTCATGATGTTAGGTGTCCATGGAGAATACTCGCAAAGGAGCTCACTACATGTGGCTACTACACAGTTAAGAAATGCTTGTTGGATCATACTTGTTCAACTGAGACTCGCAGTCTTTATAAGAAGCATGCCACTGTTTAGGTTTTAGCCCATGTTTTTCGCTCCAAGTATGGTGACCCTACCGACGCACCCAAAGCCATGCAGCTCCAGAAAATGATTCTTGAAGACTTGCGTGTTGATGCTTCGTACATGAAATGCCAGAGGGAAAAAGGAGTCGCTCTAGACATTACACATGGAAATGTGGAGGACTCCTTCCTAAGTGTAGCTGGTTATTTTGAGAGGTTAAAAGCCACTAATCCTGGTACTGTCACTTCTATTGAGACTGAGCTTGATAATGATGGGAACACCAGATTCTTGTACTCCTTCCTCGCCTTTGGTTCTTCAATCGTAGGGTTTCTTCGCTTACGCCATGTCTTGATTATCGATGGTACCCACTTGTCAGGTAAATACAAAGGCGTACTCCTCACAGCTAGTGGCCAAGATGGTAACTTCCAAGTTTTCCCTCTTGCTTTTTCCGTAGTTGATGGAGAGACTGAGGAAGCCTGGACTTGGTTTCTGATAGAGTTTGAGCGGATAATTGCTGATTTCTCCCACCTATCCATCATCTCGGATCGCCATGTCTCCATCATCAAGGCCAAAATCATTGTTTTCCCCAAGGCACATCACGGATCATGTATTGTTCACCTTATGCTGAGCGTTGTGTCGCGTTATAAAAACAATGGGCTGGCTAAGCTGGTTTGTGAGGCAGCTTCTGTGCCCCGCTTATTGATGACCATCTTGGCGGTTCTGATGCAGCTGAGCTATGGCTGGAATCTCCATCCCCAAGACTGCACCCCATCTCATCCACTGCATAACTGGTGACGCTTTTGACCACACAATGCTTGTTGGAGGCGAGCTTCCACCATACGGCAAACCCGAAGTGCCAGCGGCATCAAGCTATGTTCACCCAACACATGTTCCACCTGTTCATACCCGTATCTGTCCACCTTTAAATCGATCGTCCACCTCTAGAAGCACTGGCCGCCCGGCGTCCACCGACCTGACACCTCCACACCCGCGCACTCCACCTGCGCGTGAGACGAGGCCCCTATCAGAGATCAGTGATGAGGAGTTCGATATCCCACCATTTTTTGATGATACCTTGTATGAAGCTGAAGATGTCCCTGATTTGGATGTAGACGATGATGAACTGTATGTTGGAAAATTGTATGCATCTAAGCAAGATTGTCAAATCAGCCTTGCTATCTATGCAATCAAAGAACAATTTTACTCCAGACAGACCAAGACCAGTAGGCATTCATTTGTCCTTAGTTGTCATGATGTTAGGTGTCCATGGAGAATACTCGCAAAGGAGCTCACTACATGTGGCTACTACACAATTAAGAAATGCTTGTTGGATCATACTTGTTCAACTGAGACTCACATGCTTTATAAGAAGCATGCCACTGCTAAGGTTTTAGCCCATGTTTTTCGCTCCAAGTATGGTGACCATATCGACGCACCCAAAGCCATGCAGCTCCAGCAAATGGTTCTTGAAGACTTGCGTGTTGATGCTTCGTACATGAAATGCCATAGCAAAAGGAGTCGCTCTAGACATTGCACATGGAAATGTGGAGGACTCCTTCCTAAGTGTAGATGGTTATTTTGAGAGGTTAAAAGCCACTAGTCCTGGTACTGTCACTTCTATTGAGACTGAGCTTGATGATGATGGGAACACCAGATTCTTGTACGCCTTCCTCGCCTTTGGTTCTTCAATCGTAGGGTTTCGTCGCTTACGCCCTGTCTTGATTATCGATTGTACCCACTTGTCGGGTAAATACAAAGGCGTAATCCTCACAGCTAGTGGCCAAGATGGTAACTTCCAAGTTTTTCCTCTTGCTTTTGCCGTAGTTGATGGAGAGACTGAGGAAGCCTGGACTTGGTTTCTGACAAAGCTTGAGCGAATAATGGCTGATTCCTCCCACCTATCCATCATCTCGGGTCGTCATGTCTCCTTTATCAAGGCCAAAAGCATTGTTTTCCCCAAGGCACATCATGGATCATGTATTGTTCACCTTATGCGGAACTTTGTGTCGCGCTATAAAAACAAGGGGCTGGCTAAGCTGGTTTGTGAGGTAGCTTTTGCATTTCGCCGTGTTGATTTCGATAAGAGCTTTGGCAAAATCAAGCAAGCCAATCCGGTATGCTTCAAATATCGTGAAGACATTGGCACTTCTAAGTGGTCGCGTACTTACTTCCCTGGTAACCGCTTTAATCTTCTCACCAGTAACGTGGCCGAACAGTTAAACAATGCTATTTCCAAATCAAAAGCCTCTCCAACTGTTGAGATGTTCATATGCATTCAACGCATGCTCACTCGGTGGTTCTCGGCTAGGCACACCAAATCAGCTAAACATAGGGGTTATGTTACTCCAGAGTTTGATAAAGTCATTCAGACGCATATCTATCTTATAAAAGGGAGCAAGATTTCTTAGGTCGGTGAGTGGAGCTACTCTGTTAGGGGTCTGTTTGGGCACGCCAACATTGTCCACCTTGACACTAAAGCATGTATGTGCCAAGTCTTCCAGAAGCTAAAAATACCATGTGGCCATGCTCTTTTTGTTGCAGATTCTGTCGTATCCCGTACAACCAATTAGTGGGTGATTTTTACAAGACACGGAGCTGGATTGATACGTATTCATCTGCCATCCTGCCGGAAGCGCCTGTCGGTGATCACCCTATTCCGCCTGAAATTGCGGATCTTACCATCTACCCGCCACGAACCCGCCGCCCCTCTGGCCGTCCCAAAGACACGCGGATTCCTTCAACGGGAGAGGTTAAGGTACTCTTCCACGCTGACTGGTATATTAATAGAATTTCCAATTGTATTAATAGTTTCTTCTCTCATAGCCACCCAAAAAGAAGAAGTTTATTCCAAAAAAATGTGGGCGCTGCGGGGGGACTGGAGGGCCGTGTATGTACACCAAGGATCAGCTGCTGCTATGTATTTTTTGTTTACCTGGGGCTGTATTTTACGCTTTAACCTGATCCTGTTTGGTGCCTTAAAAACGCTTTTGTTTTTTCTTTTCTCTACTATGTAAACCTTTGGAGGGTCGTCTATGTACACATACGACCCTGTACATCTAAATCATTATCTCTCCCTTCTCCTCCGAACTAATTGTACACATGTTCATCTCGACTTGTCCCAACGGCGTACAATTTCAAAACATACTACCCTGTCCATCTAAACACATGTCTACCCATTCTCTTTGTACACATGTTCATTTCCAGCTGATCCCAGTCCCTCTCCAAGCGTACAATTTGGCCATACACTTGCTATGCTGCACAGCTATCATCCACTCATCCAAACGGCGTCGTTTTTTGCTCTTCATTTAAAAAGAACAAAACACCTACAACGCCCTCTTCATCCAACAATACACTGATGTCTCCTAAAATTAGGGTTCACTGTCTCTACCCTACGATGCCTCCTTGAATCCGACATCGGAGCTTATACCACCACTACCGATGGCTGGCGCTGAACGTGGATTCTCTACGTATTGCAGATGTGGCTCACGCATCTCACGCCGAACTTCCCAAACCAAGACCAATCCAGGCCGCCTCTTTCACGGTTGTCCTTACGGTGATGAGGTACGCTTTCTTTTTCTTTCCAGTTACGGTTCCATTATTTTTCGAATCTTCATTCTGCGCCAAGGACAACCGTAACCAAGACCAATCCAGGCCGCCTCTTTCACGGTTTTCCTTACGGTGATGAGGTACTCTTTCTTTTTCTTTCCAGTTACGGTTCCATTATTTTTCGAATCTTCATTCTCTGCCACTCGCTTTTCTTTTGCAGTACAACCCCCACCATCTATTTAAATGGATTGACGAATCTATGGTTGAGGAGATCGAGGATATGAAGCCAAGAATCGATTAGTTGGACTCAGTCTCTACAACTCTTGGCAAGAATTTAAAAGTATGTGAATCTCAGATTTCAACTCTCACAGATGAGTCACGTGGTTGCTGCAGTTTATCCATCGTTATGAGAGCCATCTTCCTGTACTCAAAGAAGCCATCAAATCTGCCAAGCTCAAACTAAAATGTCTGAAGAATTTGTTTGTCTGTGTTGTTCTTATTCTTCTCTTATATAAGTTATTTGTCTAGTGCTACGGTCTAAGCGTTTCCATCACTTTTGTACAACTGCTCACCCATGTCCAACTGTTATCGGCCTTATCTATCCGACTAACTCAGTCCCTGCATTTTTCTATAATATCCTCACATACTTCTACTTTTATGTAAGGAATCTTTTTTTGTAATATGTATTCTACTTTCGTCTTCTATTATTGTTAGCAACCGTCTACTCTTTTCCAGTTTAACAACGCCACTTCCTTTCCAATTTGTTAGTTCCTCAATGTTCTAAGTCCCTAGTTTTGTCTTGCACACACTCACACTAACTCTAACATGAGATTGCCTACATTTCCTTTTTCCCCAATCGTTCTGCTCCCACAGCTTTTATTTAAAGGGTCTCTTGTTTACATCATGTCTGTTCACATGTCAAATCATCTATGTTCATTTGTTATACTTGTTTTACAGGATACTGTCACACTATCGCATGTTCATTACCAAAAAATATTCCGTTAGTACAAGGGCCTTAAAACCAAATGTTAATTGGTTTACACAAAAAAAGGCCTCTTATCCCTTTCTACATATCCTTCCAATACCAAATGATCACATTAATCACCATACATACCAAAAAAACAAACAAGCAGCTACACTACCAATCCTGAGTTGGTCTGCCAATGTACAAAGGTACAATCCACTCCTTGTACACGTCCATGGCATACTGCTTTCAGAAAATGTCAACCATCTCATCCGTCAGATCATCCACATCTGGCTCCTCTACCCCCGTCGTTGCCAGCTCCATAAACTTCATTGCTACTGGTCCGCAATACTGCTCCGGATGTTCTGATACCCATCTGCCATCAGCTCAACATCAAATGGGTCAAGGCTATGACCCATCAAATACTCAGCGGGATACACCTTCCGTACAAGATATGGTAGCATTTTCGTAATTGGTGTCATTATTTTTCTCACAGCCGACATACTCCGCAGACTACGGTTTGGGTCGTACACCAGCACAATCAATTCATTTATGTTCTTCCGAAGTCCCTACCTCCTACATCTCCTCTGTGTTCCTTCACAATAGCCCCTACCAGTGTATCTAACCCAGCCTGATCCTGCATATCAACCACATACACCATTACGCATTCACCTTCCCATATACACAAATGCTACTAAGACACCTTACCATTTCCTTCCTCCTGTGACCCTTTGCCCTCCTTCACCTCCTCCGGTCCCTACGACCATCAGCCAAACAACATTCATATCAAACAACTCCACAGCCTACATACATCCCACTCAATTCATTTAAATTAATTCTTTGCAACAACAAACAAACCTCAGCTAACACACCCACTTTCCCTAAAGCCCCCTCATCTGGGTCACCATCCTCCACCAAAACTTGTGCCAACACAACACAGAACAATTGTTAGCCCTCACCTCAACGCGACAATGCAAACACAAAACATTTCATACCTCAACATGCTTCCCCGTAACCGCGGCGCCACCCCTATACTCATTCTCTTTCGCAATTGAAAAGTCCACCAAAACACCAGCCCCCGTCACACCATCTCCGACATCAATATGCCGGCTATTTATCCCATCATCCATCTCGCTGCCTACTTCACCTCCTCCCCGCTCACTCTTACCCTGTCACACACAGATTTGTGTTCATTGCCTCATATAACAGCCATTACCTATATATAAACCCAAAAAATTGAAAACTAACCTCATCATCAGTCACATAAAAGGTGTTACTAGTCGTTGCCATGTACAGCAAAGCTCCACCCAAACTTGTCACACCTTTCTCTACCCACTGCAGAGGCACATCATCCCCTTCTTCCAATGGTTTCAGTGCATCGGGAGGCCCCGCAGACGAGCTCCCATCCTCATTTTCCTCCATTTCTTCACCTTGTAAATCACTAACTCTTTCCTCAGCCTCCCCCTCGCTTTCACCCGCATCCCCATCTCCCAAACTATCTCCAGCTTCTGTCGCCTTTCTGTTATCCAATATTGTCCCTTTAGACCCTCCACCACCACCAAGTTCAGCCACTATGTCCTCATTCCCTACATCATACGCTATCTCACCCCCTGTTTCACATCATCAGCAGCTACACTCTCCCCAATTATATTTACATTCCCTTGCGCCGCTTTGCTTCTCCGGTTCGTCTTTCTCGGCAAAATACTACTTCCGCTTGCTCCGGATTTTTTCATAGCCACAAGAGTGGCCCTCTTTTTCCTTGGTAGCCTCTTATTCATCCATGCCACTGTTTTCTCAAGCCTTCTCACGCGTACAGCTAGGTCCTCGCCTTCCTCTTCATCTACCAAATCAGGCTTCGGAAAAAATGCGCTCAGACGTTTCTGTTTCATAGCGGGTGCACCACCCTCTTTCCCCTTCTGGCAAGCCTCTCTCTTTCTATTCTTAGCGGCCCTCCACGCCTCATGGTCGTACAAGCTTTCACTACCATCTCCTCCCCACCAATCCGCTTTCACAAATTTATTCCCCTCTTTGATTAGTCCCATAATATACTTCACCCTCTTGTCTTCTATCTCGTCATCCCATTCCCCCCACCCATCTGGCAGCCCCTCCACAGGTTCCATCATCGTCTGCACTGCAAGCTGTCCAACACACACCATCACAACTAATAAGTGACCCACACAAAACAACAAACGTGTACACTTTCTATTTGGCTGTACACAAGTACACGTTAAGCTATACTTTCTTACAATTGTACACATGTTTGCATTCATAATCTCCACTTTGACACACACACTTAACCACAGGCCCGTAGTTACCACAACATTAAGACAGTCATTATATTTCTACACGCCTTCCAGTTAGTAAAATAACAAAATTTTCACCAAAAAACTTACCTCCACATCGTGCTCAGCCTCTAGCACATCCGCCAGCACCAACCCCGTATGTTGTGGGAGCCTCTCACACGAAATCAGTTTCAGCTCATCAGTCCCTCCCAACCTTCCTAGCAGTTTCGGTATCCCTTCAAATACAACCAGTTGTAGCGCCAGCGGTAAACCAGTCATTTTCGTGGTCTTCTGCCTCAGCTTAGTGCACAACTCTCCCTCCGGATCATCACATTTACCATTTATTCTCTTCTCCGGAATCATCGTGCTTATGGTCCAGAAAAACGACTACCTGCCCCATGGGAACTCCATAAAGTCCGTAAGCCTTTTCAGGATCTTCACATGTTTCAATAACAGTTTTGCTGGTTGGGTAGAGGTCACAAGTACACCATCCACGATGATTATCAGACAAAGCTTGAACCTCCTGCTCCGTGATATGTTCTTATCCTCCACAACCATCTTCACTAATTCAGGGATTGTAATATCACGCCTCCCCTCAAACAACTCGTCCCAAAATGCATAATCTTCTTCCTTGTAAGTTGGCTGAAAATCTACTACACAGACAGGCTCGAACTCTCCACAAGGCAGGTCGGTCACTGCTTCAAATTCAACCATCGAAAACCTTAGCGAATTCCCACCGAAAACAGGCCACATCTCGTATCTCTTCTTAGACACTACTTGCCTCACTAGCATCGCATGGATCATCACCGACGAATAACTACAGCGGCGAACAGGTAGTTCAAACAGCTTGCCGAAGCATGAATTAAGGAGCTTTTTCAACTCCGGTGTTCCTTTCAACGCATCTCTCACCGCCAATAGGTACTCTAGCGAGGAATATAGATTAAGCCGCCGACTAGGAAACCTATCTGTCTCAAATAGCCTCGGCGGCAACTTTTTGTCCGGCTTCACAACGCTTGCTTGCTCCCCCATCAAAGATTATGTCTTTTATTACCACCAAAAAATCCCGCATAAAAAGCAACAAAGACGACATGTATACGAAACTATATGAACAGTTAAAACCTAATTCCAAAAACTCACCAGCCACTTCCTTCCCTGCTCTCCGCCGACGCTCCGACATCGCTGCAAACCACAAAACACTTTTCCACAGAAATTACGCTAAACTCCTCTCATCTTCTTCGTCGACACGTTATTCGAGAAAACATAGAGCCGAAGAAACTAAAAAAAAACAGATATAAGCGATATCCCCAAACGCTTCCTCTTCTTAGTAACCCAAAATCACTACTTTTTATTGTTGCGGGCTGGCACGTTTCATAATATTTTGAATTTCAAAACCCAACCTAAACCCTAACTAAACACCCTAACTACTTGCTCCTTCTTTCGGGTCTTGGGTCCAATTTTACACTTCTCCCCCACAAAAAGAGTCTAACGAGTTAAAAGTGCCTTAGACTAACATTAAAACCCCAAATGTGACCCAATATGAAAATCTCTAAATGTGAGTAGGTGGCTGTAGTCAACAACACGTGGAAGTATCCTTAAATGGAAGAACAACATTCGGATATTTTCATAGAAGGTTAAAAAGACTCAATCCATCAACCACCGACCACCGACCACCGACCACCGACGAACGACAATGATTTGAAATTTCTTCTAGAGAGAAGTTGGAGAAAACGAAGAGAGAGGGAGAGATGTGAATTTTTTTTTTGCTTACTTACATCAGCACCATCTATGACCCTCAAATAAAAGAGTGTAATTAATTTCTATCAGATGGGTACACAAGAAATGTTTAATTTTTTTAAGATATTCTCTAATTTATCTAGATAATTAATTATTTAATATGATATAGATAAAGTGTTTCAACTACCATACTTTTTATAGTATTTTTCATTTTACTTAACCATTTTTTCCTTTAATTTTAAATAAGAAAAAAATTGTGTATCCTTAACTAATTAAAGAAATATTTTTTACAATGACACTAAAAAATTTCTTTTATTATAAATATAACACAAAAGAATCAAAATGATCATAATATTTTATTTTGAAAATAAATAAACATTTATATCGTTAAAGTGAACTAATATAAACATATGATTTGGATTTAGGAACAAGTTTTGAGGAGAAGGACGAGTTTAAGATTTCATTAACTAAATAAATACTTCAAATTTAAAATAAAATTTTCAAAATAGTTTGAAAAATAAATTTCTAATTCCAAAGAGATACTTTGAAAAATAAAGTTGAAAAACTTATTAAAAAAACAAGGGCTTTTTTTGCTTCTAACCAAATTTGAAATGGAAATTAAGTAAATGTCAGTGATTTTAACGTAATTCATTTCATGACATTTTTGGCCGATGCTTTCGGTTCTATTCTCTACAATTACAAGTTACCGGTGGTAGAAGAACGATGCGATGACGTTGATGTTGAAGTAGTGGACAAAATAAAATTAGATTTTTGATAATTAAATCAGTAACATAATACTATGTTGCACAATTAATTACCACATACACAAGTATTGTCACTTTACAATGTTTTATTCGTGTATTAGTGGATCATTGGTCATGTGATAGTTATGGTAGTTTATTTTTGGCAATGCATCAAAATGAAAAGATGAGATGCAATCGTAGATTCACACAAGAGTAAAATTAGTCGTAAAATTGTTTTCCATTTACAAAATAATAGTATAGACTTTTCCATTTAATGATAAACCCTAAACTCTAATTCCAACCCTTCACTCTTTAAATATTAAACCCTAAACATATATCACTAAACCCTAAATCTAAATATCAAACCCTTCTTTATTGTATAAATGAAATTATGCCAATTGCCTTTTTATTGTATATATTTTATGTGAACAGATTGCACGTGTTCTATTCTGTATTGTTGAAATTGTATAAGCTTTCAACTTGAAACCAAAATAATACAGATTTCTAACCTCACCCATATACTCTAATACTAAATATTACCCTAACTCCAACTTTTATATTAATATTAATACTAAATCCTAAACCCTAATCAAAAAACCCTAAACTTAAATATAAATCCTAGACCCAAATATAAACCATAAACCCAAATAGAAAGGAACAAAATAAATAGTATGGTATATATTGGTAAAATTATGAAATGTCTATGATTTCATGCAAGAATTTTATTTTGACCTCAACCATACCCCCTCATCTTATAAATACTAAATTCTAAACCATACTCACTAAACCCTACATCTTATTCAATAAACTTTAAACCCAAATATATATCACAAACCCAAATAGAATAGAACAAAATAAATAGTAAGGTATATATTGGTGAAATTATAAAATATCTATAATTTCATGAAAATAAGTTAATGCTGACCCCAACCATACCCCCTAATCAAAACTCTAAATTCAAACATATGCCCTAAACCCAAACAAAATAAATAGCACGGTATATACTCGTGAAACTATGAAATGTATATGATTTCATGAAAGAATTTGATTTTGACCTCAACCATACCACCTCATCTTATAAATATTTAAACCCTAAACCATATTTATAAAACCCTACATCCAATTCACTAAACTCTAAACTCAAATATATACCATAAACCCAAATAGAATTAAACAAAATAAATAGCTTGGTATATATTGGTGAAATTATGAAATATCAATAATTTCATGGAAGAAGTTAATGCTGACCACAGCCATACCCCCTCACCTTCTAAATACTAAACCCTAAACCATATTCACATAACCTAAACTCAAATATAAACCTTAAACCCATATAGAATGGAACAATATAAATATCATGGTATATATTGGTGAAATAATGAAATGTCTAAGTCAATGCTGACCCCAACCATATCTCCTTACTTCTAAATACTAAACCCTATGGCATTCCAGGCATCGATCTATTGGATTTGGAGGGAGAGAAACGGACGACTTCATCTTCAAACCCTAAACTCCTCATTATACATTGCTCGTATGGTCCATCGCGAAATGCAAAATCGCCTTCAGGCATTACACCAAGGGCATATGGTTAAAATCTATCGCTGACTTCAAATTTAAGGCGAGAACCTATCGCGGACTTTAAATCGCTACGAATCAGGCTAAAATCGCAATAGGACATCTGAAAGCCGATAAATCATCGCAAAACGTTAAACCGAAAGTAAACCTATGTCTTACCCTAAACCCATCACACTAGTCTAAAACATCTCAAGGAATGATATGTAACCGATACAAGATCCTAAAACATTTGTCATCGTTCACATACGCTTACTAAATTTGTAACAGATTTTGAACATTTACGTCGTAAACAAGCAACAAATAGAATAGTTCACAAAGAGTTATGTATGAGATTACAACTCATATTCTTCTATCCACACCAAAAAAATACACTTAAACTATTTTTAAACAAAAGGTTAGTTCATTTAGACAAAATTCACAAAGCGGCAGGGATTCAAAGCCACGTAGGGTCAGCCCCGATAAACATAAGACGGCCACACTAGCCCTAAGCATAAACAATCTAAAAACATTGCCGCACCCAACAACATAAAAAACAGAAACACCTTTCTCCCAAATTCCAACATGACCTAGTCACACAAGGCACCAGGTCATCGCTTCCCCGAGACTGGAAAGGATCAGGTTAATTACCCCTGATCACTGCCCTATCCCAGCACACGAGAGCCAAATGGGACAGGATCATCAACGGTTGGCTGCTCACCGTTCCCGGACAAAAAGCCAAACCACCCAATTACTTCTTTGCCTTTGTGTGGAAGAGCTAAATGGGGTGGGATCCTCGAGATTTGGTTCCACGTCATCTTCGGTCGAGGGACCAAACCTTGACTGATAGTATGCCACTGCTGCGCACTCTTTTCGGAGTGAAGTGACCCCAGAAAACCAGACCTCCACGCATGAGGTTTTGAACAATGACAAATCCTCCATGAGCGGAGGAATGAGATTATGGGCTGAAAGGCAAACATAAGTTAGATACCAATATAGTAGTAAAAATAATCCATCACATTACCTCCCTGTCCCTACGATTTCCTAAAAACAGGACGGCACTCCGAAGCGACCAAAGCTTCGTCTAGGCGAACGAAAAATAGGTAATCCCTCTCTAGCAACGGTCGATCGTAGTAAAACCATAGACTATCTCCATAAGATGGCGCAGCTTGAAACTGTACAAACGATCGGCTCTGATCCGAGATAAACCAAATAAGCCTTTGAGGTAATCGGCGGTGAGTTCCATTCCCGGCTCGTAGCCCAAACTAATGTCCCAACAAGATGTTCTAGACCAAGGGGAGAAATCTTTCTCATCGAGACACCAAGAGATTCAGAAATTCCACTATGACTGGAAGGATAGGGAACAAAGAAGACTACGCAATAAATGCGCCTCGTACAGGGTGAAGTACCTGTGAGAAGGATCGTCGGCCCTTCTCCCTCACAAGGCAAACAAAACGCCACGTCCGTCGAAACTTGACAGAAACTACGCATACAGTCAAGGAATGGGTAGGTGCACCTGCTGGGCCTGCCAACAATCCTCTCGGCTAAAGGCCTGATGGGACACCATGGCTCGGGCGGAGGAACGTCCATATTACATGTTGCAATCCAGTGCGCATCAGCTTCATCAGGATCCACGGAGTGCTCCATGAACTCGATCTCGGGAACAATCTCACCACCGTGGATACGGAAACTCTCTGGATCAAAACAAGAAGACAAAGCATTCTTTTAAACTCTCTGTCCCGAAAACATGATCAAGAGCAACAAAGGAAGAGAACGGGAGAGAAAAAAATTCTTTACTTTAGAAATTCTTTTGGAAGTGAGCAAGTGACCAATTTAAAAACAAAAAGAAATCGGTGGTGAGATTCTAGAAGTGAGCAAGTTACCATTTTAAAAACAAAAAGAAAACAAAAAGCAAGTGACCATTTTAAAGACAAAAAGAAAAAAAATCTTTACTTTAAGCTACACATTTATAGGAAAGAAAATTTTACTATTCATCTTCAAAATTTCTGCCATTAATTCCGCCTAAATTTCCTAATTTTCCTAATCGCCTAGCAAGCTGGGGTTAACTGTTGGGATCAAAATCGGTTACGACGAAATCGATGTCTAAAGAATAAGCCAAAATACAACGAAACTAGAAACTTCACAAAAAGTATCAAACAACGAGTTCCTCGAAGAAGATCATTCAACCTCTCGAACAATGGCTCCCAAGAATCAAAAAAACCGAGCCAGCTTCATCCAAGCCCGCAGAACTATCTTGCTAAACAAACGTCGTATCAAGGGTGATTTTTCAAAGAACTCGTAAAAACGTTTAAACCAAAAAAATGCCTGAAAGGTCTAAAGTAGGGCTGAAATCCCACTTACGATTTTCGACATATTTAAACCCAAAATTACTGTTGCAGTCTAATTATCATCCACAGGAGAAGATAAATATCAAATCTTGAAGATAAATGTCTAGTTCCAAGAGATAATCGTTAAGATTGAGGAAACTGGAATATTTCAGCGGAACGATAGACTCGACCAGGACAGAAAAGGAAAGAGACAAACCGACCCCGAAGGAGTATATAAGGGATGCGAAGGCCAGAGATCAAGGGACACGACGTTCTCAGAAAACTTAGCACTTAGAGCAATTTAGGCAATTTTCCGCTTTTGTTATCGAGATGCGACTCAGTTAGGTTTTTAAGTCTTTGGTTTCTAGAACTAGGATACTCGTCAACAGCTCTTGCGGCCAAAGCTTTCACCTGTTGTAATGTTCATATGCAGATTCAGAATAAGATCCATATTGCTTTATTTCCCATTTCGATTTATTTACTTCGTCTGTTTTTCATACAATTGATCACTTGTCGTTTAGCTCAACAAAAATCGGAACCTAAGGAAAATTAGGAATTTTTAACTTTCTTCTTATTACGAAAATCGACAGTGTGATCTTCGGTTTCCAAAGTTAAGACTCGAACTGAGTATGAATAGAAGTTAATAGATTTCATTAGAGTCAGCTTTTTAATTTTGATTGAGTCTTTTAACTTGAGGAAAATCTCGATTGAAGAAAGGGGGTGTATTAAATAGTGGATTTTAAAGGTTTGAGTGGATTTGAAAAAATATTGGAGTTTGAAGAGATTTAGACTAAATCTCATTTATATGGGTGGGATTTAAAAAGTGGAAAAAAAGAGTTGGATGTGATTTTCTCTTAAAATTTCAGAGTACTCTAGATCATTTTGATACTTGGGTGGGATTTTCCTAACTGCGTAGTAATGGGATATAGGAGGGCAAGAGAAGGTAAGTTCCATGTCGATTTCATCTTGCAGTCATCTCCTCTGAAACTGGACTAATCCTCACAAAAAAAAACAGAGCCATGATTTAGACTAGCACCTCTCTACAAGTGTATAACACACAAATTGATCTTTCTTTTATTTCAAGGCTCAAATCCTTATCCATAAACGTTTTTATTGATTTGAAAAGATTGAACAGATTTGGAAATTGTGGAGACACTATTTTTGTGGCAGACAGCAGTACAGTGCAAGGTTATCAGAAGCTTGTAATGAGCTGCATAAAATACTAATAATCTCTTTCTCTTGGTAACATTGGTTAGGGTTTCAGCGGTGAATGTAATGATTTTTAACTGATGTTTAAAATCTGATGTTTGAATCGCTTGGTGTTGGTTAATTGCGAGAGAAAATGGCAGTTCCACAAGTGAAGACTGGTTTGTTCGTTAGATTGAACAAAGGATACGTCGTCACATGACATGAGTTGGCTCCTCGTCCCAACTCTCGCAAAGGGATATGGTTCTCTCGCTTTACTTCGATCTTTACACAAGACAAGAGTCTGTGCTGGTTTCATATTTGGTCTTTACGGAGATAGGAATATTAGTTGAACATATGTATTCAATAGTATTGCTAATGTTGATTATGAGCTGAGGCGTGGTGTTGTGTTGAGCTGTTTCTTTTTTTTTTGACGTTTTTTTGTTTGGACTGATGTTGCATAAAAACGAGCAAGAGGACATTGTTCACCGGATCACAGATCAGTGAAGTTGCTGGATCTGCTCCATATGAAAAGAGAATTACTGAGCCTCTCAAGGTGGGTAAAGACAATATGGCTCTTCAGGTTGCTAAGAGGAAGTTGGGTATCCACAAGAGAGCTAAGAGGAAGAGACAGGAGATGTCTAGTGTTCTCCGCAAAATGAGGTTGGTGGAGGTGCTACTACTACTGAGAAGAAGAAGTAAACAACACCTTAGTCTTCAGCTTTGTATGTTTGGAACTCTTCAAGTTATGATTCACTCTTGCAAATCAGGTTAATGCTATAATAACCATTGTGTTTGTGTTTTGATAGGAATATAGACCAAACGTTGTTTCACTCTGATCTCTTTTCTCATTAAGCTTTTTAAACTTGTTTATCAAAATATCAAGTTCAAAATGACAACATGATGTAGAAATTTAAAAACATAATGAAAAAGATTGGTGCATCAAGATCCCATATGCATTGTCCACATGGTTGTTGCTATGTTTTCTCTCCAATTATTAGCATTCACTCTTTGTTGTTCCTGAGTACCTTTCTGAAAACAAAATACATATTTATCCAAAACAAAAATTCAAAAATAAGCCTTGCGTACCAGAGCTTGCATATTTGGAGCAAGTAGTCTTGAACTTCCTCAAACTTTTGAGTTTTGAGAGTTGAAGCAACATGTTTCAACTGCACTTGACAAAGAACCAAAGCTCAAGTGAAAAACAGAGAAGCAAAGAGAGTCGCGATCAAAAACCTTACATAGATTTTCAAGCTTACAAACATTAGTTGACCATAAAGTAGAATATGAAAAGAACAAATAAAACTCTTATTAGACTTGCTTCCTTAAAAGGTCTGTTGTCAAAATCTTCTCTAGCTTTCTCATGTTTAGACTGCTTCTCTTTGCGTATAACATGGGATTTAAAACAAAACCAAAAAACTGTTAATCAACTCGAAACCAGAGGAACGAATTGATAGCGTGTACCTTAGCTTAACCTCGGATTCTTCAGAGCACAAAACCTTTTTCTTGAATCCAAGGAAAAGCTCGAGACGAAATCGAATCGAACAATCAGAGGGCTTCCTTCAGATTTAAAAGACTCCAAAATCGAATCTTTGGCTTCCAAAATTTTGTCGACTTCGGAATTGATTCATGAACAGTAGGGAATCAAAAGTTTAGTAGTTTTTTTGGGAAGCTTCGTTTCTGAACTATTTCTCTTTGTTGTTTTCTCTTTGTGTTTCTTATCTCATCACCACCCGATAAACTTTGAAGCTTTAGACGAAAGCTGCCGAAGTTTGGATATCGATCATCTTTTTCAAAGTGACTAAATTTTTTAATTTTTTTTAATATTGATTTTTGGGTGTTTCTAAATAACAGGTGGAAGTTGTGTTACGCTAGTTTTGGCTGAAAATAATAAAAAAGTTTGCTTCAAATCCTTCTCGTAGTTTTTTCTTTTCAAAATTATATATCTTTGAATAACAGTGGATATGATTTGATTTTTTAAAATTACTAATTGAATAACTGTGAATTACAAATGATTTTTAGAGACTTTAGATAAATGTCATATTCAATAACATAGGATTTGAAAAAATAAATAGAAATCACTAGTTGAATAACATGGTATTTTAAAACAAAATCAAAACATTTTAAAATCCTTTATTCAATACACCCCCTAAAACTATTATGCTACAATACGTACTTTGTTATTATACGTTTTGTTTAACTGATTCCATTACTTGGAAAAGCCCATAGGCAAGTACAAAGTGAAGCTACATTAAATCTTCCCAACCCATTTACATTTTAATTAAACCCAATAACCAAACCCTAAGTGATGTTCGGTTGCTTTAAACGCGTGCAGCACCATTCTGTATCTTTGTGCCACGCGTCAATGACACTGCAAACGTGGTTGGAGAGATTGATTGACACGACAACATCGGCATACGCTATTTCCATTGCCGGAAGCTTCGCCTGAATTCCTCTTTCACCTGAAATCGTCTACACCTCCGGATGATTACTCTGAGATTATTTGAATCAATTCTCAAGAAGGATCTATGCCGGACCACCACTTCAACATCATCTTCTCCAACAGGAACGCTTAACCCATATGCCTATTACTGGCGTTAAAGTAGGCAAAATCTGATTTCCAAGGAAAACAAGTTTATTTTATTTTCTTATTCCCCATAAAACTTGTTTTTCAGTAAATATAAATATTGATAACATTTATTTATTAGAAAATAGTGTCCGAGTGCTCCCCGAATTTTTTTTCCTTTAGGCCCAAGTGAGCTGTTAGGCGCAACTCTGAACAAGGCTCAGTACTTACGCCCGTTCGTTTCTCCATCTATAATCTCCGTCAAGGAGCTCCATCCATATGATTCATCCAGATGATCCATTCAGATTTTAGGGATGGTTTGTTTTTCCATCTAGATGGTTCATCTAGATGATCCATCTCGATGAATTTTATGTTCGTTTCTTTATTTGTTATCTCCGTTCAGCTGAGTTTAGTAAACAAATTACAAATATACCCTTTTTTAATTGATCATATGTGTGGAATTTTAACTATGCTAGTTTTTGTTATTCATTAGTCTAAAATATATTTACATAGAAATTACTTTAAAAT
>JABAYD010050385.1:0-12542 GCA_014822095.1 Diplotaxis tenuifolia
TTCCCATATTTTTGTAATCTTGACAGTAGGTGAATTTCGGTTCCCACAAGTATACAGATTATGCAATTATAAAGGTGTTTTAATGGAACTCTTTCCAAAATCATTTCAGGTGATGGGTCTAACAATGGGGTCCGATTGCTATGCGGAAAAACTATATATGAGTGGCCCGTGACAATAACTAAAGTCAATGCAACGACAACATATCCTAGTTCAAAGACTACTCTCTCATCATAGCACTTAAGATTGGGAAACCATCACCTTCTATTTTAAACTCTTTTGTTTCAAGTTTTTCTCTTTATGTTTTATTACCATCTAAAACGCAATTCTCTTGCAAAGATTGCTTCATCAATAAAAGCCATGATTTCTCTTTTTCACAATCAACCATTGTCTCTACAAAACCACTTTAATACTTATACTCAGATGTTTGGACCCCATCTACTATATTTTTTGATAACTACAAATACTATGTAATAATCATTAATCACTTCACACGCTATTCTTGGCTTTTTCTACTTCAACAAAAATTACAAGTCGAAGACATCAGTGTGCCTTTCACAAATCTTATTGAGAATCACTTTAACATGAGGATGCTTACCTTTTATTCAGGCAATAGAGTTGAGTTTATGGCTTTCAGACAGTTCTTCCAATCCAAAAGAATCTCTCACTTCACCTCCTCACCACATACACTAGAGCATAATGGGGTCTCTATGAGAAAACACATGCACATTGTTGAGACTGGAATGTCTCTTCGAGCACATGCATCAGTTCCTAAATAATACTGGCCTTTTGTGTTTGTTGTGCCAGTGTATTTGATCAGTCGCAGGCCTACTCTGCTTCTCTCCATGCAACCTCCGTTCTTCAATATATTTGGCAAAGCTCCTAATTCTTAGAATCTTTGAATGTTTGGGTGGGCTTGTTTGTTACCCATGGCTTAAACCATTCACACGCCACAAAATTCAAGATTGTTGAGTAAAATGTGCATTCTTCAGTTATTCAGCCTCACAAAGTGCCTATCACCGTTACGATCTCGCCAATAGTTGCCTATATGTCTCGCACCACATATAGTTAATGAAATTGTCTTTCTTTTCTCTGAAAAGTTGACAAAAACAGATCAAAGACCAACATAAACCGGTACTACAACATAATCCATTGCTTTGTAATCACCATATGTTATCATAGCTAGTTTTCCACAACAACCCCGCTCGTCGGATCCTCACCGGATCTCACTTGTCTGTGCAACCACAGTAGCCGAAAACATCTCCTATAACTTAGGTATTGTTCCCTAACTCACACTCCTTATGTTTCTTCCTCATATGAGCCCACTAGTCCAAGTGAAACGGGCTGCAACCCACAGCCCATAAAGCTTAGCCCCACAACCACTAAAAACCCACTCAAACATATACTTCAGCCCAACAATCCCAAAAAAATAATGAAACCCACCTATCTACTTTTGATTCATCATCCTCTTCGTCTCCACAACCAGAAAATCAATCAAATCCTCCTCAAAATCAGACAACACCCATCTGATGTCTAGTAGAGCCGGTACATGAATAACAAAACCAAATACCAAATACCTCTATTCCCTTCAACTCACCAAACAAACTGAACCCCAAACCATAAATCAGGCTCTTAAAGATGAAAAATGGAGGAACACATCAATGAATGCCCAAGTCAACAACCACTGCTAGGATCTTGTTCCAGGTCCACCTTCATATGTCACCATTTTCGGATGTCGATGGCTATTTACAACAAAGTACAATCATGATGGCATTGTTTTTCGTTCTAACGCTTGATTTGTCTCATAAGGTTACAAACATCGACCATGATTAAATTACGCAGAAACATTCAACCATGTGATTAAGTCTACTATGATTTGAATTATGCTTCGAGTTGCAGTGGATTGTAATTGTTCTATCAAAAAAATTGATGTAAACAACGCATTCTTGCAAGGAGCCTTGACATATGAAGTCTACATGTCTCAGCCACCCGGTTTCATTCATATTGACAAGCCTCATCATGTGTGTCGCCTGCGAAAAGCCCTCTATGGACTTAAACAAGCTCAATGTGGTTGGTATGTGGAACTACATACCTTTCTCATCAACTTTGGTTTCACTAATTATGTATCCAACATATTTCTGTTTATGCACAAGAAAAGAGCTTCAGTTGTCTACATAAGTGTCTATGTTGACGACATACTTGTTATGTTGACGACATACTTGTTGCTGGAAACAGTAAGACTTTTATTCAACATACGTTCAATGCTCAACATTTCGCTATAAAAGATTATGAGGAGCTACACTATTTTTGGAGGGTATTAAGGCAACCATAAACTCCAATGGTTTACATCTTAAACAGCGTCGCTACATCCTTGATCTCCTTGACAGAACAAAAATGCTTAGAGCTAAACCAGTCACTACACCGAAAGTATCCATCAACTCAGGTACAAAATTGCAGGATCCTACTGTAAATCGACGTGTAGTAAGGAGCTTACAATACTTGGCACTTACTCGACCCGATATCTTCTTTCTAGTCAATCGTTTGCCTCACTTTATGCACTCCCCAACCACAAAACGCTATAATGCAGTCAAACGCATCCTTTGAGTTGCCCGGATCTACAAATCATGAAATATTTCTGAAAGTGAGGAAATAATAACACTCTACATGCTTTTGCTTATGCCAGCTGGGCTAGTGATGAGATGATTATGTACCTACCAATGGATACGTCATTTACTTAGGTCACCATCCAGTTTCTTTTCTTAGAAGAAGCAGAAAAGAATCACGAGGTCATCAACAGAGGCTAAAATTACCCTAACGAGTGAATTACTCTCTCAAATAAGAGGTTCAGCTATAGTACTTAGGAATCGAATCACGAGAAGCTAGAGAACCAATTAAATCTAATAAGGTATAAGACTAGGTCGGTTTAAATATCCCCCTATATATTAAATGAGAAGTCACTTTAGTGACTTTTGTACACATATCGTTCATAGTTGAGTTGTTGAATTAATTGTTATAATTTGATTGGTTGATGATTTTTTATTTTTTTATTTTCTTTAATTCAATCCTGAAAAGGAAAATAATCAAACACCAACTAACATACTTACCATAAATACTCTGAATAAAAACATATTTCCCAAAATGTATTACAAATAAGTTATAAAATATACAAATAATAAAAGTTTAACTTGAAATATCATACTTCTTAAAAATGTTTTAATACTTTACATCTTTTGTTGAGAAAGAGCTTATCATAATAAGAGTTTACAAAGCAATTTATAAATATATAATAAAAATTATAACTATTTATAAAACCATTTATAATAAATAATTTCTCATCATTTGTAAGAGTTTCAGAAAATATTTATGAAGATTAGCAAGTTTTTAAATTATTTTAAATTAAAAACCCTTATAAATATGACTTATTCTATGTTCACCAACCAATATGATTATGTTAATATTTATTATCTTTTAAAAATGAAAACACAATATTGTTACATTATATTATATTTCAAAATAATAATAATAATAATAATAATTGCAAAAAATATTTTTTTTACTGCCAGCAAAACATTAAACCCTAAATCCTAAGTCATAAACCTTTGGATAAATTTTAACAATTAAATAAAAAACACTAACCTATAAATAATAAATAATAGATGTTAAGTATTAAATTGTAAATCATTAAATAAACCATAAAATTCTAGGTTTTATAATTTATCCAAGAGTTTAGAGACTACGATTAAGGGTATAGTGTTTTAAAATTTAGTGTTTAGTGTTTAAGATTTATCCAAATGGTTTATGATTTATCCAAGAATTTAGGGTTTAGAATTATGGTTTAGTGTTAAGTGTTAAAATATTTTTTTAAGAAGAATTGTTTTCGTTTCTTTTGTAACTATAATTATTTTTATTTATTTTTGTATTTTATTTTAAAAACATAATATAACTTAACAAACATTTTATTTTCTTTTTTAAAAGATATCAAATATTAAATAACACAATCTTATTGGTTGGTGAATCTAGAAATTTTCCTATATATTGAATGAGAAGTCAGTTTGGTGATATTTTTACACATATAATTCATAGATGAGTTGTTTAATTAATTGTTATAATTTGATTGATTGATGATATTTCATTTTTTATTTCTTTAATTCAATTCTAAAAAGGAAAATAACCATACACCAACTCAAATACTTACCATAAATACTATGAATAAAAAGATATTTCCGAAAATGTATTACAAATAATTATAAAATATATATAATAATAAAATTTTAATTTGAAATATCATATTTTTTTAAAAAATTCGTTTTAATACGTTACATCTTATGTTGAGAAAGAGCTTATCGTCATAAGAGTTAACAAAAAAATTATAAATATATATTAAAAATTATAAATATTTATAAAACCATTTATAATAAACAATTTCTCATCATTTGTAAGAGTTTAGAGAATATTTATGAAGATTAGCAGATTTTTTTAAAAATTATTTTAAATTAAAAACCCTTATAAATATGACTTATTCTTAGGTTCACCCTAGGGGGTGAATCTCTAGGTTCACCCTAGGGGGTGAATCTCTAGGTTCACCAACTAATATGATTATGTTATTTCATATTAGTATCTTTCAAAAATGGAAACAAAATGTTGTTACATTATATTATGTTTTTAAATATAAATAAATAAAAAATAGTAATAATTGCAAAAAAAACAATTTTTTTTTGTCGTCAGCAAAACACTAAACCCTAAATCCTAAACCCTAAATCTTTGGATACATTTTAACAATTAAATCAAACACACTAAACTATAAATACTAAATACTAGATGCTAAGTATTAGGATTTATGGTTTATTTAATTCACCGATCATCTTCTCGGAATAGTCTAACATACACTGCTAAACAGAATTAAAACAAAGACTTTACATTTAAAGTTTGTGTTTTTCGAAACCTCTTCTCTTGTTTCACCAGAAAAAAAAAATCGAGTATGAAACCGATCGGTGATGCTCGATTTTGGTATTGCATCGGAGGATTTGTTTTATGTTGATGGAGAAATATCTAATCGAGAGAAGATGAGAGGGACTCATGTCTGATTTTCATAAAGAGAACGAGAATCAGATTCTGGAACCTGTGGAAATTAGATCTGGTCCACCTTCTTCGATCGATGTTGTTTCTTTCTCTCATAGACGTGAGTTCTCTTCACCAATCAAAATTCCCTGTTAAAAATTCAATTCGATTTGGGGATTAGTTACTAGGTTTTCTCAGTATCTTTTTTATTCAGAGAATGGCAAAGATACAAGTATTTTCGATTATATTCAATTCGATTTGGGGATTAGGGTTTCTGTGTTCTTAATAACATAAAATCTGTGAAACATTGGCTTATGCATTCCTACAGAGAATGGCAAAGATATAAGTAACGACGATGCTCCAAAGAACAGTGCTCAGTACACAACTGTCTACGTTGGGAATCTTGGTCGAGAGGTAAAGAAACAAGACATTGGGATTACAGTGATTATGTTGGCTTCACTCAGTCTTTGATATAAAACTTTCTAGATGTTTGTTTTATTTCCAGGAATCCTAGGTTGATCACATGATAATTCTGAGAGAAGAAGATGACCCACTCGCAAATGTTCTTCAAGAAAACATGATTATCCTGAGGTAAGTTATTCTCGGTTTTCGATTGTTGAGACAGCTCTTTAACTCTTTAACAAGTAGGCTTCACAGTTATACTAATGTTGTTTTGTTTTTATTGTGACAGCAGTTTGAATGTTTAGTTTCTTTGATGTGGATTTTAGCTTGTGATCCAACTTTGTCTCTAGCTACATTGTCTCTAGCATCTGTTCTACCTGAGGCTGAGGTAAGATTTCGTTTGTAGCTTCATAATTCGCTTCAACTGTCTTAGGTGATAAAAGTGTATAGCCTATTTAGAAAAGCCCAAGACTATTATCGATTTAGTTAAGCCCACAATTACAAACCAAGGTCTTAAAATACAAACCTTCTCTTTTTCTAACAATTTTCATAAACAATGGCAATGGTGAAAGCCCCCAAAAACATTGCTTCTTATATTAGAGAATTAAAATCGCGTAAAGATACATCACGTATTGAAATTAGGATTATTCGCTTGTGGAGACACCATTTAAATGGTTTTCGTTGATAAAGAAGTATGTCATTATATTACTACGTTTTTGACATATAATGTTCAATTTTATTTTTATTTTTACTTTACAATGAACTCAAATATTTCTGAGCTTAAAATATGGATGTTTCATATCTACTTATTCTGCTTTCACCCCACTCTTATCATTAGTTGCTTAACTCATAACTTTTATATGGACAATCAGGGGACAAGAATTCACGCTTCTGTTAGTGAAGGTCTCATAAAAAAGTATGAAGACAAGCTACATGAGGGAGATGCGATAGTCCTCAAGTTATTCAAATTGTACTATGCTATCGGTGATTATCGGACAACCACACATATGTACAAGATTGGCTTCTTTCCAAGAACTTTTGTTGGGCAAGCTGATGAGTTTCCAAGTGAAGTTTCCTAAAAGTATTTTGCGGATTACAATGATATTCTTGGTGGAAAGTTTGATAACAGCTGTTTAGTTGGTGAGTCAATTTTGGGAGAACAATATTTTCAAGTTAATTTTTATTTCGGTTTTCTTATAATTGTTCCTGATATTTTTTTTTGTTATCTAGATGTTATTGGCAAAATAGTTAACTTCGGGTCTCTGGAAAACAAAATGATCAAAGGAAAAGATAACATGCGGCTCTTGATTGAGTTATGTGACCAAAAGTAAGCTTAACTACTTGATTTGTTTGTTTTATTTGCTAGCTAAACATCTATATTCTGTTTATTAACTTAAGTTTATATTGTACAGTAATGTGAAGATGATGTTTACTCTGTGGGGTCGTTATGCTAAACAAGTATACGATTAGAGTATGAGTAACATGTCCACAATGATTATTTGTGTTATCATGTTCTGTTCTGTTAAAGAGTGTATATAAAAGTATATACGACGTTTTAGAAATGTTTATTAGAACAACATGTTTATAAAATCTAAATATTGTAGGTGTTTACTCCATATCTAGCGGGTATAATTCAACTCATATTTTGCTCAACCCCATACTGGATTTGACTGACCAGTTTAAAGCAAGGTACTCTCCAGTTTAACAGTTTTTGGTACGTAATTCTACTTTTTTTCTTTGTACACAACCTACTACAACTTTTGAACTGGATGTATTACTTGATTGTGCAGTAGTCTCTCTAATGATTCTCTTGCTCTTACAGATAACGAGAGCACCCAATGGTCTGTTGGTACTGCTACATCTGTTCGTGCTAGATTTTTTGTTCTTATGAGAGGCTAGCCACAAGAGAGATCACTGATAGTACTCTGGTATATAAACTAAACCCTCCATTTTCTTATCCTTTCCACGTGATTTAATTCTCTTTGTTATCATATAGGTATATTTAATTTTATTTTTATTTACGAATAGGTTGGGACGTTTGTTACCATGGGGACTATTGAAACAATACATGCTGAACGTGGATGGCAATACCTACGTTGAAAATGCTGCAACAAAAAGGTATTTCCTACGACCAATGTTGATGACGATATGCGTTCTCTGTTCTTCTGCAAAACCTGTGACAAAGAACACATCAACGTCATATCGAGGTATTATAAGTCTTCATGTTACCCAATGAATATATTAATGTCATAATATTGAGATTATAGTCTTCTTGATTTCAGGTTTAAATTAATTTCCAATGTTAAAGACGATTCCGGTGAGGCAAACTTTCTGTTGTTTGATACCAACGCTCAGATGATTGTGTGTCGGTCAGCCGATGAACTCTACGAAGAGATACTTTTCAAAATTAAAATCTGCCACCGATTCACTCAATAACATTCTTTTGATTAATCTATTTTTAGTTTATGGTAGAATGAAGATCCCGACTTCTTACCAGAAGCAATTACCAACCTCTTTGGCAAGAGAATGTTTTCTGAAATTTCAGTTGATTCTGCTAACACCAGAGGGAAGAGCTCTCAGTATCTTGTTCGTTGGGCTAATTATGATCGTGAAATGATTGAGGAATTTGCAGCTTTGCCTACTAAACAGGCAATACACGTGATTATGATTGATTATGTTTGATAGATACACCTAGGGCACTATTTCTTATGTTTCTCTTTATTTTTCAAGTGTTAATGTTGCCCGCCTCCGAAGAGATTTCAGATGGTTCTGGTGGTACTTCAGAAACTCCTCTGTCTAAAAGAAAAAGCAAAGGAGAGGAAGCCAATGATGTTGATGTTCAACTCTCTGCCACCAAGAAACAAGGTCAAAACAAAACCAATGGCGAGTGAAAATCAAAACAACGCAATGAAACATTGTCAACTCTTTGTTTTTATTTTCAGACAATATTGCTTTACCGTTTTTCAAAATTTTATTATATTTTGGATTTCTCTTTTAGTATTTTAGCTTGAGATCTTTTTTTTTGAATATTTTAAAATTACTTATGTTGAAACTGTTTTATTGGCTTTCGGTGTTATTCATTATTTTATTTCACGTACCTTAACAAATTGTCTTCTCTTTTCTTTTTTTGGTGTTCATAGAATTACAAATCTAATTTGGTTATATATTGTTAACTGTATGTTAATTATTACACAATGTGAACAAACAAGAAAACGACAACTCTTACTTGTCTCATTTTCTTCCACGTTGAAGATGCAAGGTATGTCAGTATTGAAACTCTCGCTTGTCCCATTTTCTTCCACGTTGAAGATGCACGGTATGTCAGTATCAATTTTCTTGCTCATGCAATACATGGAGATTAATACTAAAACATTTTTATCAAGATCCAACGCAACCGATATCACACAATATTTTTATGCCCGCACAGGGTGCAGGCCAGTCACCTAGTTTAAAAGTAAATTGCAATGTAAATATTCTAATCGAGCAAGGTAATTGCTCTAATAAATTGATTGGGGGTTGAAACTTAATTGGAAAGGTGTTAGACTTACGGTTTTTATCAGGTATTGGAATTATAATCCTATAGACGCTAAACTGTTGTTTGCATGATATTGAAGAGCTTAACTACTTAACAACACATTCATTCAGCTTTTGACCTTACTGTATGTGTCTATTGACTAGATCTATAGACCAAAACAAATGATGTGTTAACCGATCAATGGCAGTGTTGATCAATTATTCTATAGGAATATTGATCGATACACATTTAGTGATATCGATCGGCACGCTTCTAGTCAAGATTTATGCGCGGGTTGAACAAAGCTCACCAAGACCCTTAGACTATTGCTCTCGCTATAACATAACAAATCTTGACTTAACCTAAGAAAAAACAGGTCGGGTCTTCAGTACGCCTTGGTAAATTAGTTCATCTGATGTTCGTTCTTTTCAATGTATATCTCATTCTTGGTCTCCTTTGATTCTGAATTGTTGTTCTCCATTTTCAGGTATCTTTTCCTGTAAATTTTGTCAACCCAAGTCTCTAATTACTATGGGATATTTTTTTTTGTTTATATAGCATGTCTTGTCTGCCCTTTAGCATATGTACGCCTCATGCTTATGTGGTTACGGAGTTTACTTTTTTTTTAACACTAAAAGATGATTATATTAAACAAACACGAGATCACAAAAACCGGCGATTTCACAAATCCCGGCATACCAGAGCCGACAACCCAACACAATGGTTCTCGGAAACAAAGCCGGCAGAAACGAGTTCTCCGGAATTAAAGCCCTCTACTAGGGAAACCAACTTTAGATAACATACATAGTGATTAAAGTTTCAAAGCTAAAGCAAGATTAAAAACCAACAAAACCGAAGAGTAAGAAAGCTCCAAAATAAACACCAACACTCCATGACATATCTTTGATGAAGAACTTGAAACCTCCCATAGTGAATAAGCATATCAATTTTAACCAAAGAAACCTAAGCTTCAAAACCGAAGAATAGAACACTTTGTTCAAACTTTTAACTGGAGACGGCGAGATAAATGGCGGAGTCAAAATCAACTAAGGACTGACATGCAACGCCAAGGAAGCTGAGGAGCGACATGAAAATGAAACATGCAAACGCCAAGGAAGAAGCTTGTGAGAGAAGAGGGCTCGATCGGACCTCTGAGTTGTTAACAGGGAGCGAAACACCACCTTCCATTCAAACATCAGTCTTGAGAATCAAAACGGATGAAGGATCGAAACGGAAGGAAGACAACGACACCATCAAAGGAGTAGAGGTGCATACAATATGAAGACAAACCACCATACTTTGATTTTGCAGATATTAAAATCTTGAAACAAAATAGACCAAAACAGATCAAGAGAAGATCTGAAAATTCAGCTTATCACCACCGAAAACCACATGCAATCCAACCGATGAAAAGCATAGAATAAACAAAAGAGATTAAACTCCACTCCGGTTCTGTGGAAGCAGCCGGAGCCGGTGAACGGCAAAGAAGGAACTTATAAAACTAGAGAGAAGCGAGAGAAGGGAGGAGGAGAGAGGTTTGTCTGGCTTTTTTTTTGCGGTTACGGAGTTTACTAAGTGGCCCTTTTGATTGCTCCTACGGAATTTTCACATAATTGATTTCTACTCATTATCATAGTATTTTTCCCTAAAATAGGTGGTCCCGCGGCGTTTGAGCTTCTCGTCTTTCAATATTGTTTTGGAGCATCTGTCATTATACACTTAATGGACAGAAAAAATATACACTAACTTAAAATAATCTACATAGACTAAAAGAGACAAAATGATGAGTTTCCCTCAATTATTGCTTAATATGAACCATTAAATCAAATCATCTCACTTTATAATGTGACCTGTTGAATCTTCAGAAGAAAAAAAATAATTACAAAAATGTATCGTATTATATAAAGTTTGGTTCTTCAAAGTTACTAATTAACATGATTGCGACACATGACGTTTATATTTATAAGAGAACATGTGTTAACATACATATAAATAAAAAATAGTTATTGTCAAATTAGTAATTACTCTTTTAAAAAATAGTAATTATCTTATTATATAAAGCTTGGTTTTTCAATTATTATATAAAGCTTAGTTCTTCAAAATTGCTAATTGACATGATTATGACACATGACAATTACATATTTGCGATTGTGACATGTGTTAAATCATAATTTTTCTTGTTAAAAAAATACTCAAACTAAACGAAATTAAATTTTTCCTTCTTATTATATAAAGATTAGTTTTCAAAGTTGTGAATTAACATGATTGTGACAAATGAAAATTACATATTTAAGAGTATGACATGTGTTAAATCATAATTTTCGTTTTTTTTAAATACTTAAATTAAATGAAGTTTGATTTTTTTTCTTACAATTTTGCTTTTTAAAAAATAATTACACTAAACGAATTTTTTTTTCTTATAAATGGTATTTTAATAGTAATTTTCATTTTTAAGTTTAAAAAACGAACTCAAACTTTTCTTATAAATATTTATCAATAAAAATTTTTCTTTCTTAAAGTATTACAAAAACATTGTAAACCAAAAATATTCCAGATTAATATTTATATTTATTTTCCTAAACGTTGGTTTAAAATAATTACAAAGGAAAATATTATTTTAAATTTTCTATACAAATTAAAATATTAAAAATATTATAATATATAATATTATTTTACCTTTTAAAAAGAAAATTCTAAAAGTTAAATTTCTTATAATTTGATTGTAGGTGTAGTATTCCTTTTAAAGAAATTTATTTGCAAAACCAAATATAATATGGATTTAAAATATTTACAAGAATTTAATTTTTTTCTTATAAATATTTATTTAATAGTAATTTTCATTTTTTAAGTTTAAAACGAATTCAATTTTTTATTTTAAATATTTATAAATAGTTACCTTTTTAAAATTGTTACAAAAATATTGTAAAAGAAAACAATTCATATTAATATTAACATTTAATTTCCTAAACGTGGGTTTATAATTACAAAAAAAATATTCTTTTCATTTTTACATAAAAAATAAAATATTAAAAAATTATAATATTTAATAGTATTTTACCTTTTAAAAAGACAATTATAAAAGTAAAATTTCTTATAATTTGATTTTAGCTGTAGTATTCCTTTTAAATAACCTTTTGTAAGGCCAAAAATAATTAAAAATCTATAAGTTTATTTTAGTTGTAGTATTTATTTATAATAAATTATAGGGGTTTTTGTCAAAACTAACCCACAACTTGGTTTTAACCCCAATACTAGACCCAAACTTGAATCAAATGCAAATCTAACCTAAAAGGGGTATGAAATTACAGTATAGTCCTTTGTGACCAAACAAAAAAACAGAACACATTTTTACGAATATAACCCCAGTAAGTTGTCTGAGTCAGACTGAGCTATTTTTCAGTCGTCTGGACGACTGAAATGTTAGTTGTCTGGACGACTGAATCTTAAAAATAATTTATAAATTTTGTAAAAAATATTTTGATGAGTGGAAAATTAAAAACTTGTAATTATAAACATTTTTAAGTGATATAAATTAAGAAATGATAAAATTGATTTGTTTTCAGCATATATG
>JABAYD010050439.1:0-14345 GCA_014822095.1 Diplotaxis tenuifolia
ACTTGGTGAATAAGTCAGCTGAATTCTCGCTGGATCGCACTTGTAACACTTGGACCTCGCCTGCCTTCTGGAGCTCATGAGTAAAGAAGACTTGGGCAGAATGTGTTTCGTCCTATCCCTTCTTTATGATAAATAAGGGACACTAAAAGCTTTAAATAAAACTAGATAAATAAGGAAATAAAGAAAACCAAAGCCAATACGGAAAAGGATGTGGGCTGCATTAATCTGTCCCCAATCTCTTCCAGTCAGATCCCATAAAACCCAAAAATCCGTAAAAAATGTTCATCCACCTCAAGCCTTATTGGGATAACTCCTAAGAAAGACTTGATAAGTCCTAAATAGCTTAGGATAATGATGTAATAAGCTTAGAGTCCTTATCTACTTTGGAGTTCTGATCTTGTATAAATTACCAAACTATTGCTATGATAATAGGATAACAGATTCTATTTCAAACGATTTCATGGTATCATAGCAGAAAGACATGGATCCTAAAAATCGAATCTAAATTTTATTTTCTACTACTGTTAAAAGTGTTTCATAAAGAAACATGGCTAAATAATCTGCAACATCAGCATCAAATCAAAGAAATATATAGTCGACTCAACCTTATTACCATACTATCTCCATCCGTCTGATAACCCTGGAGCTCTCATCACATCGGTACTTGTGGAGACAACTATATCGA
The DNA here is from genome assembly GCA_014822095.1 of Diplotaxis tenuifolia. Lineage (NCBI taxonomy): Eukaryota > Viridiplantae > Streptophyta > Magnoliopsida > Brassicales > Brassicaceae > Diplotaxis > Diplotaxis tenuifolia. Next base: position 686 of record JABAYD010050439.1, read on the forward strand.
ATGGTCAACTCAGTTATCAAACTAAATCCAGGCAAAACAGAAGCTTGGATTCATTAATGGAACAATACCAAAACCTACTACAGCACCAAATCTATCACGATGGATGGCGACCAACTCCATGTTAGTCGGGTGGATACGAACATCTATTGACCCTAAGATAAGATCAACTGTGTCCTCTGTTCCGGAAGCACATAAGCTTTGGGGAAATATGCAACGACGTTTCTCTGTCTCAAACGTAGTCTGTGTACATCAGATACAAGAAGCAATAAATAACTGTCAACAAAATGGTCAAACTGTAATTGATTACTATGGTCGACTCACCAAGCTATGGGAAGAACTTTATAATCTCAAAGCAACTCGAGCTTGTACGAGTGAAGCTTCAACAAATATCGAAAAAGAAAGAGAAAAAATCTGGGTCCACAAATTTTTGTTTGGTATAGATGAGTCTCGCTTCCGCAATATATGATCTCAGATTATTGATGAAGATCCCTTACCATATATCAACAATGTTTATTCAAGAGTGATTCGAGAAAAGCAGCATAACAATACTGGACGATCCTCTGAACTAAAAACAGAGGCAATTGGGTTCTCAGCTCAAACCGACGTACCAAAGATTGAAGGTTCGCAAGTTGCAGTAATCCGTAGACGTGATCCAAACAGATCATGTGCACACTGTTCTCGGCGAGGTCATGATGTCACTGAATGCTTCTTCCTTCATGGATTTCCAGAATGGTGGAATGATCAGAAGCCAAACGACAATACCAGAGGAACCTCATCCGGCTCTGCTCAACAAGGTCGTGGAGGTCGTTTTTCAAATTCAAATAACCAAGGTAGAGGTAGATGTAACTCAATGCAAGCTAACAATACAACGTCAGTCTCGTCTACAATCAAAAATGACCAGATTTCACAGCTTATCCAACTTCTCCAAAATTCTCGTCCTAACATCTCATCTGAGAGACTATCCGGTAAACACACATTTATCTGATGTGATTATTGATACATGAGCCTCTCACCATATGACATAAAATCTGTCCTTTTTGAACGAAGTCACTGATATCCTAATGGTTGATATTCTCAAGCGCTCAAGAAGGAAAAATTGATTCTTAGCCGAGATTACTATCTATCAGACGTGCTATATGTTCCAGAGTTTAACTGCACCTTGATTTATGTCTCTCGTTTACTTAAACAGACAGAATGCATAGCCATATTTACTGACACTTTGGGACGGATGAAGAACGTGAGGGGGTTTATTCCTTTACATGAGTCAAAGCTGCTAGTGTTCATCGATCAGAAGTCAAGAATGCCTATACATCTGAACTTTGGCACCAACGGTTAGAGAACCTGTCCTTTAGAGTTTTGTCTTTGCTTCCATTATTAGATAGACTAAGTTTTGATTCAGAACATGCATCCTCTTGTGAGATTTGTTTTCGTGCTAAGCAAACACGTTCTGGATTCAATGAAAGTTCAAATAAAGGTTATGCACCTTTTTCATTGATACATTGTGATGTATGGGACCGTATCGTACTCCATCTTCTTGTGGTGCGAAATACTTCTTAACAATCGTGGATGACTACTCACGCACAGTATGGACTTACCTAATGTTGAAAAAATCGGAAGTCTCAACTTTATTAAAATATTTGTTTTTGCCATGTGCAGCATACAGTTTGGTAAAACAGTTCAACAAATTCGAACCGATAATGGTTCTGAGTTCATGGTGCTTACACCTTTCTTCAAGAAACACGACATTCTCCATCAAACATCATGTGTTGAAACACCTCAACAAAATGGTCGGGTAGAAAGAAAACATCGTCATATCCTCAATGTTGCTAGAGCATATTTATTCCAGGCACGACTTCCATCAGCCTTCTGGGGTAAACGTATCTCGTTGCCGCCCATCGTATTAACTATACGCCGTCACAAGTTCTTCAGGGAAAATCTCCATATGAATTACTCTTTGGAAAGAAGCCAGACTATGACAAGTTTCCAGTTTTTGGTTGTTTATGCTATGCACATCGAAAATCTCGTGATAAAGATAAATTTGGAGATCGAAGCCGGCATTGTATTTTTGTGGGCTATCCATTTGGTAAGAAAACATGGAAACTCTATGATCTTGAAAAAATGAGTTCTTTACAAGTCGAGATAGTACTTTTTGAATCAAAATTTCCAGGTGTTACGTTGACACTAACAAATATGTACCCCACCTCTGAATCACTATGATTTAGCTGTCGACTACTGGTTGCTGCCTGGTTTGGATTTAAGGGGAGTACTACGAACGCATCTGCACCCACTACACCTGCTACAGAAACTCCGGTGGCTATGTATTATGTTTCTTCAGGTTATATGTGATATTTTTAGTGTCGTTGTATGTAATATTCATAATTTTTTGTGTATCTAAAATCTTCCATGATTTTTTTGTGGTTATATTTTATGCTTGGTCTGTGTTAATTTCTCGATTTTTTTTTTATTTTTATTTTTTACATAATGCTATATTTTATAGATTTTATGAGCGAAGGATGTTGGAATAATCTATGGTGCGCTATTGATTATTTTTGTGTTTTGGCTATGGTTACTTTTAGGTGTGTATATTTTTGGTAGATTTATGTGTAATTAATTAATTTTCTTCAAGTTATTTCATTTTTATATTGAGTAAAATTTTATTTAATTGCTAGATTAAATTTTTTGTTATTTTAAATGTAAATTTTAAGTATATTAATTTGTGGACAATGATTTTTTTTTCTGTTCAACTTAACTTATTTGACTCTAAAATTTCTTTCTTATTTTAGTTTAACAACCACATCCTGGCCATATCACCAGCTAACTACAAACCACAAAGCTCGCTATAAGAAAGTGTTTGCAAGTTGTGGCTTCCACTATTTGATAATTCTAAGTAGCGTCCCACATCCTTGCTTAATTTTCTTTACTGATTTTAGGGTCCTTAGTTTTGAAAATTTAACAAATTAAGGGTCCAATTTTAAAATTGATTCATCTAACATTGTTAGGAAAAATATATATATGCACATGGCCCATCATTCTCTTAAGACGGACCTGATTCTAAGGTTGTGTGTAATTAGCGATCAAGCAATCCAAATTCAACTTGTCTTAATAAACTGGAATCAATGTAGATAGATACATATAAGCTTTAAATGGAGCAAGTTTATGAACATAAACTTGAATTCATGCACGAGAAATAAATAACCTCTAGCTTACACAAAAAGTGGAGCACGTAAACACTTGAAGTTACATATACAACATAATATACAAAAGCAACAAAAAAATCAGAACGTCCATTTGATCTTTTCAATTCAGTCGTCTAATAAGGCCCTCAAGCTCTGAAAAGCATCTGTCAAACTACAACACCGCTGCTTCTCCACTGGAGGATCCGTTACCACCACGTCATCGGCAAGAAACAAACAACAACCACCGTTAGGTTATCAAACGTGTTTAGCCTTAAAGCCTCCAAAGCAAGCTCTCTAGCACTTCTCGTCGGATCATCATGACGGCCTAATCCACGCCTGACTATACTAACGGCTTCTTGACTTGTCAACACATCCCAAATCCCATCGCATCCCATTATCAGAAACTCATCTTCTTCTGTTAAACGTATCTGTTTGATCTCTGGCTTTGCTATGAGTAGATAACGTGACCCTCGTGGTAGTTTCATGTCCCGGTCGCCTAGAGCTCACGTGACTGAACGAAGGAGCCTGATTCTTAGATTTGGGGAAGTTACGATGGCTGCATTGGATAATAAACGGTCATAAGCGTTGAGCACAGGTTCAGCTGCGCCTTTGCAGGCGGCTAGTAGAGCTCGAGCTATGTCTTCATCCCCAACAATTTCATTCCTCTCTGCTCTCTCCTGTATAATTTTATCAGTAACTTCTATTAAAACTCAGCTCATAACCTGATGAAAAGAACCAACGAACATGACGAGTAGGAGAAGCTTACAAGTGCAGCTTTCTCGAGGTGAAGGCACAAAACATCGAGCGGTAATACAACTCCACCGCCAGGATATATGTGAGATCCGACTCTCTTGGGAACTGAACAGGCTTCAGCTATTCCCCCTTGTGAAAGAGCTTGCTCCATGAGTCTAGCCCAGGTTTCCCTTATGATGCTTGAATCAGCATCATCACCAGAATAGTTGGCATAGTAGAGCATTTCTAAACATATCTGCATATCAAAGAGAACAATTAAAAACAAACATTCAATATATGGAAATAGAGGTATCCCCTCTTTCTATAGTTAGTTCTAGAAAACTAGTTAACCAGAAACAACATGGTCCAAAACTACATAGGAAAAACAAGAATACATATTATAGTTGAGGACTTACCTCCCAGAGCTCAAATGGGAGAGCATATTCATTATACAACTGCGTTATGCTTTTAAGTATGAATAAACAGAGAAAACAGAGTTTATGAACTGAATTTTTATAATTTATTGCTTGAAGAACCATTTTGCTTACAAGACTGTTTATATATACAACTTCATTGTTAACCCTAGTTCCCTCAACAATTGGACCACTATACACGTGTCGATAATCTACGAACACGGTACAGCCAACAGAGGAGAGTAACGGCTAGATGACGGTAAAGCACAACCCACTCCAGCCTGTTTGTCTGTTCTTTTATTCTGAGTCTTGCAGTGTATGGATCCTTCATTAATCTCCTGCAGGTTTTGTCGACATCCTCTTTTGTCATGAATCAATGGGCCAAGAGAGACTTTGTGGTGGCCCATTGGACCTTGTGTATCTTTATCCCCCCTCAAACTGATGGTGGAGAGAGTTCCAACATGCAGTTTGTCTCGGAGTCGCTGAAACGAATGGCGAGACAAGGATTTAGTAAATATGTCGTCCAGTTGCAGTGCTGAGGGAACATGTTGAACTTCTAAGACACCAAGAGCCACACGTTCCCGAACATAATGATAGTCTGTTTCAAAGTGCTTGGAGCGACTATGGAGAACGGGATTCGCAGTTAAATGAACTGCGGACAAATTATCACACCGTAGAACTGCAGTCGTAGGTTGAGAGATGCCAAGATCACGAAGCACAAAGGACAACCAAGTGATTTCACATGCAGTGTTTGCAAGAGCACGGTATTCCGCCTCAGTAGAGGATCGAGACACAGTTGGTTGCCTCTTAGCCGACCAAGAAACAATATTAGAGCCAAGCAGAACACAAAAACCTCCCGTAGAGCGTCTTGTATCCTTGCAGCCAGCCCAATCACTGTCGCTATATGGCATAACATTCAAGCCGTTGTTCTTGTAGAAATGGATTCGCATTGCAGAAGTGCCACGGAGATCGCGCAACACCCTCTTTAGGAGATGAAAATCTGCTTCAGTTGGGGAATGCATTCTCTGACAGATGAAGTTTACCGCAAATTGGATATCCGGCCTGGTGATAGTGAGGTACTGAAGCTTCTCTGCAATACTCCTGAAATAACTTGGCTCAGTTGACATATTCGCATGATGAAGAATCTCTTCAGTATACTTCGTTTGACATAAGAAGAGACCAGTAGGTGTTGTCTGAGCTTGAATTCCCAAGAAGTAATGCAGAGCACCCAGATCCTTCATGGAGAACCGACTGTTAAGCTCATGAATGAGCGCCTTGAACAGAGATGGGTTTGAACCCGTAAGCAAGATATCATCCACATATAGTAATAGCACCAAGGTATCGCCATGGTGATGATAAGTAAACAGTGATGGGTCAGCTTTACTGCAGACAAAGCCATACTCCAAGAGAAAGTTACTTAATTTGTCAAACCAAGCTCTTGGAGCTTGTTTAAGTCCATAGAGGGCTTTCGCCAGAGAACATATGTGATGTGGTTTCGTTTGATCTTCGAAGCCTGCGGGTTGGATCATGTATACTGGTTCTTGGAGCTCTCCATGAAGGAAGGCATTTTTAACATCAAGCTGAGTTATGCTCCAGTTCTTTGAAGTCGCAACAGCAAGCACAATGCGGATAGTTGAGGTTTGGACAACGGGACTGTAGGTTTCAATAAAATCAACACCTTCCTCTTGATCAAATCCCTTAGCTACGAGTCGGGCTTTGAGTTTGTTTAATGTGCCATCGGCGTTGAGTTTAACCGTGAATACCCAACGACAACCAAGAATATTCATGCCTGCAGTTGCCGGCTCCAAGGTCCATGCGTGATTCTGATATATTGAGTTAAGCTCATCCATCATTGCTTGTCTCCATCCCGGGTGTGCTAGTGCTTCAGCAACTGTACGTGGTAGAGAAGGAATGGTTTTACTAGCCACGAGAGCATATCTTGGATTAGGTTTTGTAATACCAAGGCGTGATCGAGTAGTCATTGGATGAGTGTTACCCGGTCCTGGTTCTGATGGTAGTCTTTCATGACTTGGATTAGGGGTAACAGGATGAGAGCTCACATCCTCAGTAACAGGTTGAACACTCATATTTTCAACATCATGACCTGAAGTAACGTGTATCTCTCCTTGAGGATACTCTGTTACTTGCATCGGAGGAGTTGGAAGATAAACTGGTGATGAGGATACAGTGCCTTCCTGCCATGCGCGAAGAAGACCAGTCTTATGTTTAGCACATAGATGTTTGTATTGATCATTGAAAGGAAAGTGTCGTTCATCGAAAATTACATGACGAGATATATATACTCGTCCGGTTGGTGGATACAAACAACGATATCCCTTGTACTGAGGATGATAACCAAGGAAGACACACTGTAGGGACCGAGGCTCAAATTTCTGTTGAGTGAAGGGACGAAGGCATGGGTAGCAAGCGGAGCCAAAGACACGAAGAAAGGAATAATCAGGAACCGTGGAAAATAGAGTTTCATAAGGACTCTTCTGATTCAAGACTGCAGAAGGGATCATGTTACTTATAAAATTTGCAGAGTAAAAGGCTTCCACCCAATACTTGAGAGGAGTAAAACTCTGGTAAAGCATCGAGAGACCAAGTTCGGTGAGGTGCCTATGTTTACGCTCTGCCATTCCATTCTGCTGCGGGGTCGATGGACACGAAATCAGATGAATAATTCCCTGGTCTCTGAGATGATTCCTGAACCGTGTACTCATAAACTCACCACCTCCATCACTCTGAAACACCTTTATCTTCTTGTTAAATTGATTTTCCACTTGTTTTTGAAAGAAAAGAAAGACATTACAGAAATCTGACTTCGCTTTCAGTGGGATTATCCAGGAATATCGAGAGAAATTATCAATAAAGACTGCATAATATTTGAATCCCTGGACTGATACAACTGGAGAGGGTCCCCACAGATCACAGTGTATCCGATCTATGGGTTCCTTAACACTAGACTCCGAAATAAAAAACGGTAACTGACTACTCTTTCCCATTTGGAAAGGTCCACAAATAGGTGAAGTACTACTCTTATTGACTACTATCGCCTTGTTGTGCTTGAGGAGCTGAAGAATCTGAAAGTTTGTGTGTCCAAGTCGCTGATGCCACACCATATCACTAGCTGCACACTGACGATTTGAGAAGTAAGCTACAAACTCCTTCTGCTCCAGCACATACAAGCCTTTATTTCTTGGTCCCTTTGTCACCACCTTTTGAGCATCGAGATCGATCACATAGACAAAATTAGAGCCAAAGAACACCCCACAGGGGTAGTCATCACATAGTTTGGAAACAGATAATAGGGATTTCGGCATTGATGGACATATAAGTACGTCGTTGAGAGGAAGACTACCTGTCTCAGTGGTGAGCGTTGTGGATCCAACATGGGTAATAGGAAGAAAGTTCCCATCAGCCACCATGACATGCTCAGAACCATTATAAGGGATAGCATTCTGCACCTGCGCTGGGGTAGAGGTCATGTGAGCAGTGGCACCGGAGTCAGCTATCCATTCACTTCCATTGGAGTCAGAGACTGGAAAAGCTGACAGAGCATTAGGTACATCATCACTCTGATAGGCGTTATCAAAGCAGTTCCAGCAACGAAGGGCAGAGTGACCGGTGCGGCCACATATTTGACAGACATGACGATTGTTGTTGTTGTTGGGGTTAATAACTTGCTGAGTAAAGCCTCTGCCACGAGTGGAGTAACCACCACGACCAGAATAGTTGCCACGACCACGAGAGTAGTTGTTGTTACCTCTTCCTCTGTTGGAGTTGTTGTAAGACCCACGTTGAGCTTGAAAGGCCATATTAGGAGTAACATCTGATGCTACTTCATACGACTGAAGACGTGTATCAAATCCAGAAACCTCAGAGATAACATCATTCAAAGTTGGGACAGGAAGACGAGTCATGGAACTCTGAATAACAGTGATGATTGGGTCATATTCCCTTCCAAGACCATTGAGAAACGAGAAGATCTTCATAGATTCTTCTACAGGCTTTCCAATAGAGCTCAACTTGTCACAGATGGCTCAAAACTCACGACAATAAGTGATAAAGTCTTTACCTTTCTTGGTCATCAATTGAAGGGAGCGTCTAAGTTCAAACTCACGAGCAATGGAGCTCTTGTTGTAGCTGTCTGCCAACGAGAGCCAAACTTCACTAGAGGTAGAGAGACCGTACACAGTACCAAGAACCTCTTCAGTAAGCGTTCCAAAGATCCAAGAGATGACAAGTTGATCTGTACAAGTCCAAGCTTCAAAGCGACGATTTGGAGTTTGAACTTCAACATTGTCAACTACTGTGGTCACCAGTTCTGGAGGAGGTGGGATCTGTCCAGTGACGAAGCCTAATAGCTTCTGGCTACGGAGGAGAGACTCCATTTGAGTCTTCCATAGAAGATAGTTACTATCACTCAGTTTAATGGTGACAGAACTCGTAATGTGAAGACCAGTAGGAAACGGGTATGGATCTTGCTCAGCCATTACAGCACCTATTAGGGTTATATGACTCTGATACCATATGAATAAACAGACAAAACAGAGTTTATGAACTGAATTTTTATAATTTATTGCTTGAAGAACCATTTTGCTTACAAGACTGTTTATATATACAACTTCATTGTTAACCCTAGTTCCCTCAACAATTGGACCACTATACACGTGTCGATAATCTACGAACACGGCACAGCCAACAGAGGAGAGTAACGGCTAGATGACAGTAAAGCACAACCCACTCCAGCCTGTTTGTCTGTTCTTTTATTCTGAGTCTTGCAGTGTACGGATCCTTCATTAATCTCCTGCAGGTATTGTCGACATCCTTTTTTGTCATGAATCAATGGGCCAAGAGAGACTTTGTGGTGGCCCATTGGACCTTGTGTATCTTTATTAAGTTCCAAGGAGAGCTCCATGGCCTTTTTCCTTTGCTGCATTTGCTAAGCTGGAATCATCACTAGAACCACCATCAAGTTCATTCTGGTCAGCGTCCTGCATGGCAACAGAGTCCTCGAAACTAGAGGCAAAAGCTTCGAGTTTGTCTCTGATCTTTATTTGGAACTGAAGAACTGCGAGTTTTCCGTCAAGCAGATCAAGTCATCCACTGTCAAAAGCATCTTGATCAGAACCTACTAAACCATCATTGTTACTTGCATTCTTGGCCTGTAAAATTGCGTGGCTAAGGTATTGTCGCCTATATTCACAAGGGAACAAACCATTAGAAATGGAAAAGAAAGAGAGAGTAAAAGAATCATGGTAATTTATGAATTCAGATTAAAAAGACAAGATTGTCACCCTTGTTCAAGAGTAGGACTGTCCCTTAATACAATTGCGTGTCGTTCTGCAAGCCTTGAAAACACATGAGCAGCAAGCACATGCTGTCTCTTACACACATAGTATTTCCCAAGTAAATCAAAGTAGTTTGCTTGATTTGATGAAATCTGTGTCCCAGAGTGGTCCAGCGGAGATGATCCAGACGAAACAGCCCCGACCTATGGCATAAAGCGAGATGAATCATTTTTAAAAACAGTTGCAATTGTCTACCACTAAACTAGATTTGTTTTCGTTTTGCATAGCAAACAAAGTTCCTAGTTATCAGCTATAACGGTTTTAGGTAACCGGTTGACAATATTTGAAGATTTAATGCTATGATAAAAATCCTGAAACCATAAGATTGGAAATAGTTTAAAAGACTAACCTCTGATGCAGAATGACTACCAGCATTCTTGAGAAAAGGTACCAAATCTGGACCTCCATACACTAGCAGCTCGTTTTCAAGACCAAGTTCTATCAAGGCCGTGTATAGGTACTCCCGGAATGCTCTGTCAGTTGATTGCACACCAAGAAGAAGGATTTGGGATATTATTGTTTACGTGAAGACTCCTCTAGCATGGAACTAACTAGAGATCGCAAGGCATTGGCGATAATTTCGTAGAATTGTTTTCGCTGGGCAAGAGCATGCTCTCTAATGGAAGCATCAATCTGGTCATTGAAAGCGTCACCATGAGGATCAAGGGTTTGGGCCTTCTGCAAAGACAAGCTGACAACCGTTTCATAGAACCTGTAGAAAATTATTCAACATTCTTTTGAGTTTTAACTGCCACTAAGAATAAAGCTTTAACACAAAAAAAGAATAACAAGAAAAAACTAACCTCAATTCCTCAAAACGTTTGCAGACAGTTCTGAGATCTGCAGATCCAGGGACTTTACTCAAGAAACTGAACGCTTCTCTAGAAACATTCTCTTTCTCCTTAGAGTCTGAAGCTAACGCAGCCCTTTCAAGGCATTCAACAGCTAAGAAGAATTTGTAATCAGACTCCTTGAAGTAACTTGGGCAACCTTCACGTAGTCGCCTACTTATGTCATCAACTGTTCCCCTGCCATCTAAGCCAGTATAATACTGGGCACCAAAAGTAGCAGATTTAAGTTAGACATTCAGAACAATTAGTAAAAGAAAATAACAAAGTGAGGTACCTCCATCACGGTAGATATGCTTGTTTCAATTTTGTCACCCTCTTCAGAACACACTAACTGATGGAATGTCAACTGAACCAAAGCTTGCTTTAAGTTTGCGTCAAGCCCCTGAACTAATCTAGCAACATGATGTTGAGAAAGAAGTTGGAGTAGGAAAAGGGCTTCTGCAGATCTGAGAAGCAACTGTCTAATACACTCCGTCGCCCTCACCTGCAGGAGGGAAAGACTAATTAAATCACTTCCTAAACGGACCACCTGAAGAGCAAGAAAGTAACAATAGGACAAATCTTACCTCCGTGGCAGCCAATTCAGCAGGACTATATGGCAACCGCTGTCTTTTATTTGCTGACTCACCTCCATTTACCAATTCCATACAGTAGCTCCCAACTCTGAACCAGTACCATACAAGATAGAGCCAGTTACACCTCCTAACCTCGCAACATATCCATAAAGTCCCCTTCTCTGGTTCCTTCTAGATCTTAAGAATCTCTCCAATGATCGGATCTTGCTTTCCAGCACATGCATAGCGCTGCTAGAAAGACGGCAAATCACCAGTCAGTCCCCAGACATGGAATCAGAACTGGGTTTTCTAGACATTATAGACAGCTCCCATATGGGAAAAAGTAGTCTTGAAGTACAAAGACAGAGCGTGAGCGCCTGAGAAAATTGGCTCGGCTTCTTAAACAACTTGGCCCATGCTGAAACCTCCAGTTGTTGTTGTTCTAGTGTTTGACAATCCACTACCGCCGCCAAATTGTGGCATTCCTACAAGTCTAGGATCCTCTAAAGCCTCAGCTGCTTTATCGGCAACAATGTTACTAATCAAATCCTCAAAATTTATTATCCATGCAGCCAACATCAAGCACATTGCAGCAGCTTCACCTGCTCCATAGCGAGTGAAAAAATCTTCCAAAAGGAACCTTGGAGAGTTGGATTCTAGAAGTCTTCTCAATATATCAACAGGCCTATTAAAGATCAGTTCCATCATACCCATGGTGGTAAAAACGACTATCTTTCTTCTTGGCAAAATATGCGGGGTTGAAAGATCCCCTCTGGCCCAGAGTTTTCCACAAGCGTTTTCATAAGACTCTCCCGAGACTTCAACTCCACAGTATCCAAGTTCTGAATATAAAGATTGAACAGTAGCAACGGTATCAGGAAAGGGGAGCACATCCGCTACAAAAAGCATCTGGCCTTCAATGGGAAGAGAGGACACAACCTCCCGTAATGCCCTAGAACTCCTTGAACTTGACCCTGAAGTGCCGCTAACCTGAGAGTGAACACTTGAATCCTTGCTAACAACCAGAAGAGAAGACATAGCAGGTGGAGATGAATCTGAAAGGACAAGGGTTCCAACTGAATAATATGCTGTTTCAACCTTCATGGAGAGATCCTCACTCAGAGTTCTACCAGCAAGAGATGGAGCTCCAAAACCAAGCCCAACACCAGCCCCTAGTGGAGGAGATGGCCTAGTGGAAATGACTTTTAACCAGTTAGGAGACTGACTGTTGTTGTTGAACCCGCTGAAACTACTTCCACTTGACGAGGTGGAGAGATACATCCTCCTGCCATCTGATAAGGAAGCAACAAGGTGCAACCACTTGGACTCCAGCATGGACAATGGTGAAATGCTGACTATGGTTTGCTTGTTAGATCGACCTGCTCGATTTCCTTGGCTCACATCCTTCTGGTTTAACGTATTCCTTTCTTCTGCAACCATTTTGAGAGGGCCTTCCCCGTTTGGCCCAAAAACATACGCTTGAAGTTTCATCTCTTCAGTGCGAGTATATAAGATCTGCCTTCCATTATCAACAACCTTCTCTACAACAGGATCTACAGCTCCAAACTTGAACACATTTGGCACAACCCACCTATAATCGACGGAATTAAATGTTTTAAGAACGATCAGAAAGATAAACCATAAATGCTTGTCCCAAATTTCAGAAAGAAGGTTAAAAAGGAAGAGTACCTCGAGATCATACTACCAACACCAGAAGTAAGGCAAACTTTACGACAACGTTTATGCCAGCCTGAACCAGTAGTATATACAAGCTCATATATGTGCCCATCATGTCCCGCCATGAAAATACGCCGTTTACTAGTACATAATGCATGTCATTGCCACTCCATCAGACGATATTGTATAGTCAGGCAGAGGTTGTACTGAAATTTCAGCATATGGATCTCTACCATCAGGTCCCTCAGTGCAGCAAATTCCAACAAGAACCAACTGATGACAAAGCATTGCTTTTTTCCTCAGAAAAATATATAGACAAATACACAAAACCAAAGAAAGTTTTTGAAAAAAAAGTGTCACCTCAACACGAGTAGCCAACACCAAAAGATACTGAATAGCTTCAACAAAAACTCCTGCTCTACATTTTGCTAAACCAACAGCACAAATAGCCTGGTCCTCCCCGCTATACTCAGGGCATTGCCCATCCCTAATTTGACAAAGCAACAACTATGTTAAAGAGGCATCTCAAGCTCTAAACTTCCTCATCCTAAGGTTTTATAAAAGCCAAACCTTTTGTCGAAACGCCATAGAAAGAGAGAGTTATCAACGGATGCCCAAGGGAATCTTTGGAAAGATCCCACATAAAGCAGTCCCTTCACCTCCTGCTGTATTGTATCTCTCAATAAGAACAGAAGGCAGCTCCAAAGTATCACCCAACTCTATCAACAATGGCCACTACAGCAAATAGAAAAAGGTGAAACTTTTTCGATTGTAATTGCTCGATTTCAACTAGTTCCCCTTCGAATTCAAGAACCCAACAGCTAATTGCTTCAACTAAGCTAACCTGTATAGGATGAGTGGAGTATGGATTGTTGAAGCCGGTAAACCGGATCGACATGAACG
>JABAYD010050450.1:0-12673 GCA_014822095.1 Diplotaxis tenuifolia
GGGTCAGGTTGCTCCAAGTCCGAACGAGGGATGAATTGTATGAGTGGCCAATCCAACCACCCAACCCGTCAGCCTACTCTATCTCTTACCCCGATACCAAGACCACCCTCTCTCAATGGCACCAAAGGCTTGGCCACCCTTCTTCACCACTCCTACGCTCTCTTATTTCAAAGTTTTCATTACCTTGTTCCAATAATACTTCCAATGTCTTACCTTGCAATGATTGTTTGCTTAATAAAACTCAAAAGCTTCCTTTTCATCAAAGCACAATCATCTCTTCTCATCCTTTGGAATACCTTTTCTCTGATGTTTGGCAATCACCAATTCTCTCCACCCAAAATTACAAATACTATCTTGTTCTTGTGGACCATTACACACGGTACACATGGATGTTTCCTCTCACAGCCAAATCCCAAGTTAAACAAATTTTCACAGCCTTTAAACCCCTCGTTGAAACCAAATTCAAAGCCAAAATCCGAAACCTTTACTCTAATAACGGGGGCGAATTCTTAGCTCTCCGCCAATACCTCTCCTCCAACGGTATTTCTCACTTAACCACACCACCCCATACCCCGGAACACAATGGTCTAGCTGAGAGGAAACATCGCCATATTGTCGAGACTGGTTTATCGCTTTTATCCTCTGCGCATATGCCTCTCACATTGTGGCCTGCAGCTTTTGCTACTGCCGTGTTCCTCATAAACCGCCTACCAACACCAGTACTCTCCTACCTTTCGCCATACCAGAAACTCTTTAACCAGAAACCCAACTATCTCAAGCTACGTACATTTGGTTGTCTATGCTTTCCATGGTTGCGACCTTATGCCCCTGATAAACTGCAAAACCGATCCTTACCTTGTATATTCATTGGTTACTCTTTAACACAGAGTGTATACCAATGTTTGGAACCTTCCTCAGGCCGCATTTATACTTCCCGGCATGTGCGTTTCAACGAAACAGAGTACCCTTACCAAAATCTAGTTCGAGCCTCTTCTCCACAAACCACCGAACCTCACTCATCCCCTACCTCTCCTCCTGTCACCATTATTCCCGTCCCTACTCCGTCACTCATACATTCTCCACCGTCGTCTGCGAGTAATCTACCCACAAGCTTGGATTCTCCACCACCGACCATGGCTGGCATGATTCCTGATACTCTTCCGGGTAACTCACTGCCTACTACTGCTCCTCCGTCTCCCGTTGCTCCTGTTGCACCACCATCTCAGACTGCTCCTACTGCTCCTCCGCCTCCGGTTGCTCCCGCTGCTCCTCCACAACCTGCTGCAGAACCACGACACTCAAGTAACTCGATCATGCAATAATATTGTCAAACCGGTGACCCGGTATAATCTGACGGCAGCAGTGCAAAGTGATCCTCACTGGATACCATCAACTTGGCAACAAGCAATGCAGCATGCTCACTGGCGTGAAGCTATGGGCAAAGAGTTTAACTCCACCACTGCTCATCACACGTGGGATCTCACTGAATTCTCGCAAAATATGAACGTTGTGGGATGTCGATGGGTGTTTACGATAAAATATAATCCTGATGGAAGTATTGATCATTACAAAGCTCGTATTGTAGCTAAAGGCTTTCACCAGCAACAAGGCGTCGACTATGCTGACACTTTTAGTCATGTAATCAAATCTACAACCATCAGAATAGTGCTCGGTCTTGCTGTCAACAAGGACTGGCCGGTTCGTCAGATTGATGTGAACACTGCGTTCTTACAAGGTCACTTGGAGGAGGAAGTGTTTATGGCACAACCACCTGGCTTTATTGATGCGGATCGGCCAACACATGTCTGTCGGTTACGTAAAGCCATCTATGGTTTAAAACAAGCGCCACGTGCATGGTACTCTGAGTTAAGGTCGTTTCTCCAAAAGTCAGATTTCACCAATTCCTTAGCCGACACCTCCCTCTTCATCTACAAGCTTCGAGGTGATTATATCTATGTTTTGGTGTATGTTGATGATATTCTCGTAACTGGCAGCAACCAACCTCTCATTCAACAATTCATGGATGCTCTTGCGCACAAGTTCTCCATCAAAGATATGGGTCTTCTCAACTACTTCTTGGGTATTGAAACTATCAGAACATCGGCTGGTATACACTTGATGCAACGCAAATATATTACGGATCTGTTGGTTAAAGCCAACATGCTGCACTGCAAACCGGTACCTACACCATTGCCTACCTCACCAAAGCTAACCCTATCATCCGGAGAACCCCTCAAGAACCCACAAGAATATCGGCGACTAGTTGGAAGCCTTCAATATCTTGCTCTAACTCGGCCTGATGTCTCGTTTGCAGTTAATAAGCTATCGCAGTTTATGCATCGTCCAACCTCAGAACATATGCAAGCTGTGAAACGAGTACTTCAGTATCTCTCTGGTACTCTCACGCATGGGATCTTCCTCCACAA
The DNA here is from genome assembly GCA_014822095.1 of Diplotaxis tenuifolia. Taxonomy (NCBI): domain Eukaryota; kingdom Viridiplantae; phylum Streptophyta; class Magnoliopsida; order Brassicales; family Brassicaceae; genus Diplotaxis; species Diplotaxis tenuifolia. Next base: position 2,427 of record JABAYD010050450.1, read on the forward strand.
ACAGCCCACACCGACACTTCATGCGTATTCCGACGCTGATTGGACAGGTGATTCAGATGACTATGTCTCCACTAATGCTTACATTATCTATCTTGGTTCACAGCCTATCTCATGGAGCTCTAAAAAGCAGAAAGGTGTTGCAAGATCATCTACGGAGGCCGAATATCGCTCCGTGGCTAATACTGCCGCTGAACTCCGGTGGGTTTGTTCCTTACTTACTGAGCTTGGTGTTTCGATACCTACCACACCGGTTGTGTACTGTGACAATGTTGGAGCTACTTACTTGTGTGCCAACCCAGTTTTCCACTCTCGCATGAAACATATAGCTCTCGACTACCACTTTGTGCGCGGACAAATCCAGTCTAAAGCCTTGTGCGTCACTTATGTTTCTACAAAAGATCAACTTGCGGATGCCTTAATGAAGCCACTTCCACGGGCACCTTTTCAGTTCTTAAGAGACAAGATTGGTGTCGCTCAAGCTCCACCATCTTGCGGGGGCGTGTTAAGGAAACATCATTAGTACAAGGACTTATATGTAAATACTTTACTCTACATTAAACCCTACTTGTAATACAGTATAAATACTGTACATGTCGTTAATAAGAGTATTCATTCAGCCTTAATATTCATAGGAACATCTATTCTTTGCGTGCCCTTACTCAAAGAATATATGGGAAGTTTTGATGAAAGGAGTGTTGCAGAGCCAATATACAACGGATTGGGAAAGACTTTTTGGTTTTATTATGAGTAATTCAAGTTGATCCAGAGTGAAACGCTTTGTGATCTGCTATATGTTGCAGTCTTCAATTCATACGATTTGGATTGAGATAAATAGAAGGAGACACAACGAGCTTCACTCGCCAGGTGAAGTTCTGATCCAAAGACTAGACAAGAACATGAGAAATAGAATTACCATTTTGCAAAGAAGAGGAGAAAAAGAGTTCGATGGGCGATAAGCTCTTTGTATTTTTCTCTTTTTTCAAAAGTTTGATGCTGCAATTTCTTTGATAGGTAAGGATAGATCATAAACTCTCAAAATAGGACACATTTGTTGTAACATGGTCTTTTTTCTTTGAATTCAATTTAACATTTGATTCAAAAAAATAAAAATAAAAGCTCTCTGTAGTTTTTCTCTTTTTTGATGCTGCAGTATCTTTGATAGGTAATGATAGATCATAAACTCTCAAAATAGGACACACTTGTTGTAACAAAATCTTTTTTCTTTTGAATTCAATTTAACATTTGATTCAAAAAAAATAAAATAAAATGTAATCACAATTAAATTGCTCAAAACAATGAAACAATATATCATGTACTACTTACTCTAAGTCATTGAGTTTGACTTGGAACTTCTCACCTGGAGATAAAACCTTCACTCACCAAACCATCTTCTCACTGTGTCTTCCCAACCAGAATCAACCTTCTTGGTTTATCCGAGACGCCCTCTTGAACACCCATATCAACGGTTTGTCCTTTGCTTCTGAGAGCAGTTGCTACGGTGGCTGCAGCTCCTTGGAGATCTTTGTCCAAAGCACACACAATGTTCTCAACTTCTTGCCCCTATTCTGGCAACAAATTCTTCTCCTTAAGCAACTACGTGGAAGAAGGAAGTAAGGAGTTAGATATACTCGGGCTAAAACTGACCTTTTCACTGCAATAGTAAGCATAGGGCTCAACTTACTTCAACAATTGACGCATCACAGAAACAAAAACCACAAGCAGGAATGTCATCACCACCATAAGTGGGGAGTAATCTGTCATATCTCCCACCACCACATATAGCTCGCAGCTTCCCTTTTCGAACAAATATCTCTGTCACAACATATTTCTTTGATATCACAAAACACTATACCAGTATCCAATATGGGACCATGTCATAAAATCTAACCTCCAAGACAATACCAGTGCAATACGACAGACCACGCACAATGGATGCATCCACTCTGAATAACCAACCAAACTTTTCAGCAAGTGAGAAGAGTTGTTTCAAGTCTGCAATGGCTTTTCCAGATTCACCAAGTATATTTGTTTCACACAAACTAGAGGTTTTATATTGTTTGCAGCGACTTTGAGAGAAAGATTTATCTTCGAGGTTATAATAAATAAAGGAAGTTACCTTCCAAATCATCCAAGGACTTCACAGAAAGCACTTGCAATAGGTGTTCAATAGTTCCTTTATTTTTTTATCTCAGCAGTTGGCTACTTTTCTATCTATTTATCGAGCAACATACCAAGAGTAGGTTAACAATAGCAACAGTATTCATAAGGAGCTGGAATTTTTGTTATTTTTAGAAGATAAAGTAGCCATCTCCAAACTACAAACTATTGGTCTTTAAACAGCTAACCTTGTCGATAATGATACAAAACTCTTCCAAACAAGTTCTAGGGCACACCATACTTCCTTAGAAATTCTTGTAAAACCTGTACAAGGAAAAAGCTATGACACGTTAAAGCTTGTAATGAAGTCAAGATACTGCAGTAATCTAATATTCATGTTTGTCATTCCAAGTAAGCAGATTCCTTGGTTATACAAAGTGTAAAGCAAGAAAAAAAAAGGGGTAGAATAATCCGAATTGAGAGAGGAAATAAGCATGAAAAAAAATACCATGCGGCTTGAAACCTTAAAACCAACATGTGATGCAGTGATCCCAACTAGCTTGAAAAAGGTGAGTATGGATGAAATTAATTCTGCTTCAGCCTAAAAGAAATAGTTTCAAGCAATTAAAACACACAGACACACACGAGGTTAATAAAACAAGAAAGTAGACTTAAAAGGTGTGGGAGAAGCAGACAGTGACTTGAGGAGACCAAAAAAAGAAAAAGAATATGAGAATCAACATCCTCACATTCATACCTTTCATGGACAAGAAAACAAAACAAAAAATCTTAAGGAGTAAGCTCAGGGCTCAATTCTACACGCTTGTTACTCTTATCTTCAAAGCAGTAAAGATCGAATAGCTGAGTAGAAAGACAAAGTTGGTCAGTGATCTCCTCTCCTGCTTTTCTGGTGAACAAAGCCACTCTCTGTCTCCAATACTGGAAAAATGAAATACTTCATCCCCAAACAACCTTGACACCTTCAAAACCAAAGCACACAGAAACAAATACATGAATTGCAGACGCAATACAAATAAATAGAGAAACGGAGAATTCAATTGGAGAGTGAGACCTCTTTGATATGCCACAATCGAACCTGGCCCTGCATCCTCCATTGGATATCGTGATGAATCGCCTAGGGCTAGAGAACAGTCGAGGCGAAGAAGAAGAAGAAGCGAAGTCAAGTTGAATAGGAGTCGTCAAGCACGAGCTCAATCGAGTCGAAACGGAATTGAATCACTTTCATCATTGTTTGTTTCTCTGCTTTTGTAAACGACGACGACGATGAAGAAAGAAGGGAAAACAAAAAAGTAATTTGGTTCCAGGGTTTAGGATTATAACCGGAATAATTGAGAGCAAGTTACTAACCGGTTCTGTAAACCGGCAACAAAATCGTGTTATTTAAAATGAATCACGCGGGAAAAAGAAAACAAACCCTAGATTTGCTTATTTTATTTCCTTTTCGGAAGAGTCCACAATTAATCGGTGAATTGTTGGCTATATATATACTGAGAGAGAGACTAAACCCCATCGATCACTTTGCTTTGTTCACACGCTAAACAAAACAAAAATAATCAAGAATGGTGAAAGGCACCAAGCGTAAGGCTACGATGGAGAAGATCGCGAAACGTGCATCTGCGGCAACGACTTATACAAAACGAACATACGGTCTCCATAGCAAAGTCGCACAACTCTGTCTTCTCGCCGACGCACAGATCGCCGTGTTGGCGACACCTTCTTCTTCCAACTCCAACGTATGTTTCTTCTCCTTCGGTCATACTTCCGTTGACTCCATAGTTAACGCTTATCTCAAGGGAGGGAGACCTGTTCGAGAAGAAATAGATGATCACGAGGACCTTGGGATTTGCTTTGCGAGAAAAGAATTAGGGTTACCTCAGTGGTGGGAGAGCGACCTTCTTCTTAGAACTAAGAATCCCGAGGAACTGAGGCGTGCCATGAACTCTGTTTTGAGATTGTTGACAGAACCCATGGAACAAACCCTAGTTCTCCCGTCTGGTCCGAGTGAAGAACGTGTCAAAACCCTAGATTACACAGTGGAGGAGCTTGATCAGATGATGTCTACTTGTAATAGTTTTTGTGTTCCACACAACAACAACGATTCCCTGGAGATTGATTTTGATCAACTTGTTGATCTTGATTTCGGTTTTGATTTCGAGACTGTTAATAATTCTTCTCACAACGTCGAGACCATGAAGATGGCAGAGCCCGTGGATCAAACCCTATTTCTCCCAAACAACAACAGCAACAACGATATGAGCTTAGCTTATGGGATTCATGACTTAGACACCAGCTCAGTGTTTGTTGATGATTCGCTTTTGGGGTCTACTAACTCTGCAATGAACTCTTTGGCTTCTGTTGATGGTGGCTTTGTGGAGACTACTACTACTCAAGAGCAGTTTCAAAACTCTACTACCACTTCTACTCAAGAAGAGACTACTAATAGTTCTGCATTGAACTCAGTGGCTTGTGATGATGATGCCTCTGCTCTGAATGATGAAGACTCCAGCTTCTCTGATTATCTCACTCAGCTTCTCCAGTGCTGAAGATAGTTTATTCTTTGTAACTTCTCTGTCTATTAGATTTTCTTATGTCTTTCTTATTCATGTAACAAGTTTGGTTTGATCTCTGATCAATTTTCCATCTCAGGGAAATTGATCAAACTCAAACCCTTCAGTTTTTGTTGTTTAATGGTACAAGTTTGTCTAACTGTGTTAACTGTTTATGCACTATGCATAGTTTAATTCCAGTCCACAACCCATTTTCTAACGCTTAGTATCTTTTTTTCTTTTTCAAGCACACACAATGTTTAAATCTGTGCAACCAAACAAAATAAAGACATGAATGATAGAAGTGGAACTCTTAAGTAACAAAAGCTACTACAATAACCAAACTACTAGCTTTTTTGCAAAAGTCAAAAGTCTTCCTACATCATCATAAACATCCTAAAGTTATACAACAGCCAACAAGTGGCACCCAAAAGAGTCTTCCTTTCACTTGCCTCTCTTCTCCCCTTCAACTCCACTTCTTTTCTCTCTAGACACCGAACGTCTTCAGGGGAAGCCTCTTGGTCCAATATCGAACTCACTCTTTGTATGTTACTCTCCTGGTTCTTCTTTTCCTCCTCTGTTGCTAGCCTCGGTGATCTTGGTGCTCTCTCTTGCTGATAGTATTCCTCCTGGCGTTATCAGATCTTTGGTTGCGTTAAAGGACAAACCTTTAAGCTAAGTAGGACGATGTTGGGATGTTGAAATATTAGTAGAACTTGTTTCTCCTCATTCACTACAGGCAGAGTTTAATTACTCACCTTTCAATCATACACTTGTGCATCCTTTTTGGGAAGAGCCAAATAAGCTATCAGGAAGAGTATTCTCCAGACTTGTCTCTTGCCTTGAGAAATGATACATAAGATTAGTATGTAAGACCTAATGAAAGAGAAGACTATGGTGGGAGATGAGCAGGAGAGCCTATAGAAACACTACACTGGAGATGGTGCATCGGCTCATTCTCCCTCTCAGGCAATTGCAGAGCCAAGAACCTTCTTCTTTGGAGTTCTACTTCTATTGCAAGTTGTAAAGCAGTTTGCTGCTCAATTCCTGTGTGGTGCTTGATAACATCCTTGGACCTGGTAACAAAATGACAACTAAAGAGTTACTATCTCAGTAAGAAAGAAACAACTAAATACGTTTCTTAATTCAAAATAGAAAGAAAAAGATAATGACAGATTGTTCTTTTTTCTTTTTTTTTGTTCTTTTTGAAATTCTGAAAATTGCATGTGAATTAGTGCCTTTTTAAGGTAAATGGGATATAAAAGCAATGCCTCATCAATAAACACAACAATAAAAGATTCGTTTAAAAATTTTAATTAGATATTTCAAATACTAAACTTAATACGCACACACACACAACATTATAAAGCCAAGTTAAAGTTGACAGGATTAAGCTAAAGAGCAAAAGATTGATATGTGACATTGTGATCTTAAAGGCCTAGACACAATAAGTTAAGCAGAAACTCCAGTTAGGTTATGCTTTCTAATTTTGGCCAAATTCTTCTCCACCTTCAGAAAACGTGCCTCTAGATCCAATGCTAGCTCCTTTGTTGTTTTAAACTTTCTCTGTTTCAGCCTTTCATCTTCATGGAGCAAACACTCTGCTTCCTTGGTTCCAGCATCAACCACAGTCTTCTTCTTCTCTTGATTGTTACTTCTGTTCACATCAACACATGTTTGTCTTTCCTCTGGTGGTGGTAGAACAGTGTCACCTGCACATGAGATCAAAATGGTAATCTCCTCCGCTTGGATTCTAGTTTCTTCTTCATCATTCTCTCCAGTCTGTGGTTCTACAGATTCATCATCCCCAGAAGCAAGCTCTTGACCAATCCTTGAATCATTGTTATCCTCCTTATCTCTCCCCCTCCTTCCAAGTGATTCACAAGTGTCTCCTACATATTCGACCAGCTTCTTCGTCTTTGTCTCTGGATTGTTTCTTCCTTTTACATCAACAAAGGTTTGTTCTGCCTCTAGTGGTGGTAGAACAGTGACATCAACCAATGGGATCATAACCATAGTCTCCTCTGCTTGGCTTCTAGTTTCTTCTTCATTGTTATCTTCATTCATTTTCTCTACTTCTTGTGGTGTTACAGTCTCATCAGAAGCAAGCTCTTCACAAATCCTTGATTCATTGTTATCATCTCTATCTCTCCTCCTTAGTCCAAGTGATCCACAAGTATCTCCTCCAGTTTTCTTTCTAGATTTAACCAACTGAGCAATGGTAATATCATCACAAGAGTCCATACCATCCTCACGAGCTCGCTTGCCTCTCATATGCTCACTAGTCCTCTTCGCTAACTCCCTGTGAAACAACTCACTAAGTGGCACTTCTACTGAAACTGATGCACCACAATCACCACCAGTCTTGCATTTCTTTATCTCAGATCCCATACGTCTCCCTACTCTAAGTTTCCTAGATCGTTTGAACTTCGCAGGAAACCCTTCTCCCATCTTCTGAAGAACTTCACTTTGAGGCAGTACCTCAGGAGATACAGCATCATTAACTGTGTTTCTTGCGTCAGAAGTTTCATTTAGGTCCTCAAAACCAAGAAACTGAGAAACTGATTTTGACCACCAGTCTCGGTATCTTGTTGTAACAGAACCTGAAGCAAGACGAGAAGGCATGTATAGCTTCAAACCATCAAGAGACTTATTGTAATCATCCCATGCTTCCTTCTCTGTTAAGTTCCTATGACGAGTTACCAAACCAGGAAGATCTTGACTAAACCCGAACTGCATCGCCACACGATTAGGATAGTAATCCTCAACAAAACCAATCCAAACAAGCTGAGAACTCCTCACACATCTAGCAAACGCAAAAAACTCATCATCAAGCTCTTTATCAACAGTCACCCACGTAGCTTCCTCAACGTAAACCAGAAGAGGGTTCCAGTTATGTAAAGGCTTATTATATGGACGCCACTCAAAGTCATCAAAACTTAACCTCTCATCCTTATCACATCTCTGTTCCAGTAAGCTCCATTGAGCAATCCTAGGTGCTCCCCTTGGTATCTCTATAGCTTGTGGTCTCAAGTTCTTGAATCTCTCCCATGTCCACACTTGGACTAACTTCAACGGAGACATGGCAATGAACTTTTGATGATAAGTCTCATCTTTTGTAATGGCACAAACTCGACCTAAATCTCTGTACAAGCTAGCGAGAACAGCAGGAGCAAGAGCAACCCTTTCACCTCTAGCTAAACGGACAGCAATTGGTAACACGTGTCTAGAAATAGAAGGACGAGAGTTATGTGGAAACACCAAATGCGAAAGCCACATGGCGAGAAAAGCTTCATGCTCCAATGAATCATCTCTGCCTCTAAAACGTGTAGTCCATTGTAACTGACTCACGCACCTACATTTGCTCGTAGTCGCTACAATCTTGGCCCTTTCTTTCTCTAGCTTCTCTACGGCATCTCTCATCTCTGAACTTTCTAAAGGAGCAAAAACAGAATAACCCAAAACTGAAAACCCAAGAAGCACCATCACGTCCTCTAAAGTTATAGTTGCTTCACCCCAAGGGAAGACGAATGATTTGGTCTCAGGACACCATTTCTCACCTAGGGCTTGAAGCAAATATGGGTTTTCATGGATTTTGTAAGTCGACGCCTTGATTGCTTCAAAGATCCCAGCTTTTCTCCAAGTTGGTTCGTGCAAAGCTTCCATCTTTCCAACCCAAGACACGAAATTACGATTTGGACACCGAAACCCATTGTCCGTATTACTCAAAGACAGAACCTTTAGGTCTACTGATGAAGAAACAGAGAGACGACGACGAGGAAGCTCAGCTACAGGACCATCAATGGAGGTTACATAAGGTTTCAGGAAATGGGTTTTCATCAAGCAGCAAGGATCTCTCGTTTTTTCTACATTTGTATCCATAGGAAGATCAAAGTTTCCTTCTTTTTCCTGAATCAAATGCTATAATAGACCACCTCGGGTCAAAAAAATCTCAAATAGACCCATCCTTTTCTTTTTTTATTTTACTTTTAAATTTAAATAAAAATATAAATAAAATAACTAAAAAAAAACTAAGTAAGAACTTAAACATATTTAGTATTTACTAACATATGCCCTGACCCAGATCTAGACCCTAAATCCGACCCAAATTTAAACCTAAATTCTATGATGTACGGGGACGGCAATTCACTGTCGTCTCACGTACCAGCGGCGCTTCCAGGACGGGGACTTGGTGGGGACGTACATACAAGATCCAAGATAAAAAAAACGCAGAGTAATACTAGTACAAGTAGTACAATTTCAACTAGTACAACCACTACAACTCGAATTAGTACAATTACTACAACCCGGATTAGTACAACTAATACAATTAAAATGAGTACAATTAGTATAAATAAAATGAGTGTACCCTAAACATTATTTGAAACGTGATTTGTTTATGGGTCATCACCATATTCATTCTCACGAAAAAAAAAAAACATAGCTTTGAGAAATTATGGAATGTCATCACTTTGTTATGAAATGCATAATATCCTTTATTTATTGTTTTAAGCATATGGAAATGTTATAAAAGATGATATAAAACCAATAAGATTATTGTATGATATTCAACCCATCATCCTCTTAAATAAGATTTCTATCATTTTAAACCAAATCTCATCATCACTGTAAGATATTCACGAAATGAAGAACACATAGTAGTATTGGTACAACTAGTATAACTCAGACGAGTATAACTAGTACAACTAGTGCACATATAACTAGTATAAATGGTACAACTAGAATGCTTATAATTGGTACTGCGGATACAATTATAATACATATAATTAGTATAACTGATACAATTAGACGTCTATAACCAATACAACTTTGCAACTTTATTTCGACAACTTATAAGCATATATATATTTACTGATAAATCTATGTTTGATTAATGATTATCTGAGGCTATGTGGTGATTAACTTATAAGCATATATATTTTCTTATTATCTTTGAATGCAATCTTCTTGGATTAACTCATAATATTATACTTAATATTTGAGACTTGTTGGAGTTTTCAGTTTTTTTTTTTTGAAAATTTTTATAAAATATGATTTAGAAGAGTATACTTAAAATATAACTCATTTAGAAGAGTATATTTAAAATATAACTCTTTAAGAGTTATTTCACAAAATAAATCATTTTAATCAAATACCCTATATATTAACTGATAAAAATTTGAAAAGATGTAACTTTAAGTTTGTATTAATTAAAAACTATCTCAATCCTACGTGGCACTTCTCTATGCTTTTTATTTCAAAATAGAAAGATTCTAGAGCTTCTAACATAAACTATAGTCTAAAAATTATTACTCTCTAGCAATATAATATTTCGCATGTTATAGTTGGTCGCATATATAAAACATTTATTGCTTCGCTGGCTTTCCGTAAATAAAATTTACGGAATTACCTAATATGATTAATATATATATATATGGTAATTAATGATTTTAAACAATAATGATTTGATAACAATCTGTAAACTTTCTATCATTTTGTTTATTCATAAATTACAAAATTACATTAATCATATAATAAGAATGTAGATTTTTTTGTGTATGTTGTATTTCAAATTTTCAAAAT
>JABAYD010050478.1:0-19461 GCA_014822095.1 Diplotaxis tenuifolia
TACACTTTTTATTATTATTAATTTATTTTATTAAATAAAGGTACATTTGTAATTTTGAGATCTTCTTCTTCCTTGACCTAATTTTTTTTTCTACCCAGCCACCATTGTTAACACGAAAGTTCTCACTAATTTTTCACATCACCGGCCGAAATCTTTTCAAAATTTACTTAATTTTCTTATACAACCCTAAATTCTGTTATACATACACGTTTTTGACCGCAATAACAACAATCTGAAGAAAAAAATAATTTTTTTTTGTGTTCTTCTCAATTTGGGTAAAATCCCTATGATTCAACACCGTTAAATTGTGTGATTGTCCGTCTACGGCTAGCGAAGCCACGGTTTGGAACATAAACTGAATTTGTAATGAAAATTAAAACCAAACGGTTCAGAACAACAGAAAGCAAGAACAAAAAAGAGAAAAATAAAACTTTGTTATGAAGTTGTTGGTCTGATTCTTTTCAATTTCAAAAAAGTCAAACTATGTGGTAAGTGTAGACATTTTTGTCTTGCTAAACCATAAATCAAGATGAGAAAAAGAGAAAGTAGATATTTCAGATGAGAGAAGAAAGAAGTAGGAGATAATGAATAAAAAATATATATTTTTTAGATTTCGAAAATAAGAAAGAGAAGAGCCGTGACCCACCCAAAGTGTCTTAGGAGTGCAAAGTGACTTAAGATGTAATATAAGTTATAAAAAGTGACCCTAGATGTTATTTTCTCAAAATTTTATAAGTCAGATCTTTTAATACTACTTGTATGGAAAATCAGTAGATATAAATATGTTAGATACCATTTATTACACTTTTTAAATAACAAATTATATCAAATATGATTTTTTAGAAGTTAAATTTATTGATCGTCGTTGTGGTTTATTATAAGCAGTCTTAATTAATAAAACCAGTCTTGAGATTAAAAATATCATAAATACTTAAAAGTAAATTCTAATACTTAATAATTTAAATAACAATCAATTACATATTTTTTCTTAAATTGTGGAGCCAAAATAAATATTGAATTAAACTACTATACGTTAAAATGACAGAGTCGAGAGGTATCCCTTTGGAGTATATAGGTTACGGGGTTATGCATAGTTCTGCATCTTTTATGACTTTGCAAGTTTAATCTTAGATTCTAATTGTCTTCCTCTTTACTGAAATTCCTTGATAACTAGTTTCCAACAGGGTTGATAGGATAGAAGAAGAAAGTAAAAGGGTAGTTTGGGAATTAAGAAAAAGTGGGCAAATGCGAAGGATTAGGAGTGGTCGTTATATTTGTTAGATGAAATGAAAGAAAGAAGGCAATTCACAGTCTAATCACACCGTGCCCTGAGGAGTAGAGTAGAGTAGAGCCTTCTTCTCAACTCTTACTCTCTCTCTCTCTCAAGCTTCTTTACATGCAACACAACAACAGTTACACAAAGTCTCTTAAAAACTGTTTCTTAATTATCTTTCATGGGTTCACGATTCTCTCTGCCATGGCTGCTACTGGTGAAGGGGTTCGTAATAAAGATCACTCCTTCCTTCCTTCCTTCCTTCTACTGTCTATCTTCCTGTATTTAGCTATTTCTTTGCTTTAGAGGAATCAGTGATTAATGGAAAGATACTAATTTAGAAACTGTTGTTTAGTGTAGTGACTTACTTAAGATGATGAGCAAGAGAATATAATATAATCAAATGATCAAACAACTTAATTACTCCTTCTGGTGGGTGATAATGCTTTGGACAATCTGATTCTAAGTTAAAGTTACTGTGTTACAGAACTTGTAATGTTTATTTTTCGGTAAACCTTTGTAATACTTTGGTTTGGCTTGATTTTGATTAATGTCTTTTAACACAAGCTTCTGATATATATATATATATATATATATATACTTTATTAAAACAGAGTTTTTTTTATCTACTGATACAAGTTGTCATTTAAATTTGGATTTTTTCTAGAATGTTACAAATAAATAAATAATACACATCATATAGTTGATTAAACCACATTACTTAAATCAATTCGACCCATTAATAGCTGTAAACCAAATAAAAAATGACGGTTTATCAGAATATGAAAATCTACTAATTATATAAAACCAATAGATTTCATATATTAACAGTTCATTAAAAAATATGGAAATCTACTAATTATATGAAATCAATAAGTTTTGTAAATAGTAATATACCGTTGAATATCTAACAGTTCCTTCAAAAATAGAAATCTAATAATTAAATGAATTGATACTTTTTTGGTGTTTAACAATTATTTAAAAAAAAAACATTATTAATCACTTATTTAAATCATGTACTTAAAAAAATGTTAATGTATTTTAATATTAAATAACAATCAATCTGTTTTGATAAATTTCAATAGTAAGTTTTTATTTTTATTTTAAATTAAATGTAAAGAAAAACCAAAAATCAAATCTAAAAACTGAAAACACGGGTTATATATATATATATATATATTTTTACAAAATAAACTATTGCAATTGTTTTTTTTAAAAATATCGTCTTTTCAACTTTAAATTAGATGTTTGATCATTTGAGATTTGTTTGTTGGTAATATCAGTTTATACTAATTCAACAGATCTAAAAATTAAAAACCAAAACTAAAAGATGAAATCAAAAATAGAAATTTAAAAACAAAATCTAAAAAAAATTGAAAAAAAACTGAAACTATAAACTAATGCAAACCAATCATCACCACAAATTTTGGACTACTAATTTTATGCCAAAACGTATTTCAAATAAAGAAAAAAAAATAATTATAAAAATTTTTAATCATAAAAAAAAATTCGCGTTTGGAAAGCGCGGGTCAAAAACTAGTTCTAAAATAAACTAGAGTAAAAGAAAAAGGTAAATGAATGAAAATAAGAAAATATAAAAGAAAATAACATAAATATTTTTACTCTAGCAAAATATAGAGTAAATTTAAGTATGTATCTCTATTGCTCAGAGATTGTCTATTATAAAATAAGTTTCTATTATACTAAACCAGGAAAAAATATCACAATTAACACAATAAATAAGAAGAATGAAGTTTGGTGCTATTTTTTTGGTCCATTTTGTAAACTTCTGGCTTGAAACATCTTATTATCAAAAAAAAGAATTTTCATTTTGTAAATTTCTGTTTTTTCAGATGATGACAAAATTATTATAACAATTTAACTCTCGGTGAGTTGATCTCTCATACAAGTTGCGATAACATTTGAGTATGTGATAATATAAGCGTCGCTTTTTCGTTTTCCAGCTCTGGCTTCTCTAAACGAGTCTGCTTTTGATTATCGACTCAAGTTTTGTTATCAAAATGAAGTCAAGTCTAATTGATTCAGTAACTAGTGCATATATGATTTCACGGACCGAAAATGTAAAATGTAGATGTGTAAGGTTTTATGAAATCATGTGGTCAAAAATAATTCTAAATCTCCATTGGTAGTTAAGTGAGCACTCATAAAGACATTATTCAAAATGAGAAAAAAAACAGTTGCAAATCATGAAAAGAATAAATATTGCATCTCGAGGTATACTAGGATTATGATTTGGTCTTTTTATATCAGAGGTTCATATAATCAGGGCCCGCTAAGTTAGGGGGCAAATGGTGCAATCCTCTTGAGTTTAAATCCCTTTCTTCCTATAATTAATGATTTTATTTTTGTATAAATACATATTTTTTTATAGAAAAAGTTAAAATTTTGATAAATAAAATTGAAAAGGGTCTAATAATATTTTATAAGTATATAGTTTTATTTTCATCACAAAATATATTGATTAAATTGTAAAAAAAAATTAAAATATTGAATAAACATAAATTTTAAAGAGTTACAAAAAAAAATTGTCCTAGCCACCTGGTAAAGTTGAGCAGGCCCTGCATATAATACAAGCTAAACGACTGTAGAGAGGATCAAACCCACGACCACTTGATCCGAAATCAAACATGCTAATGCACAGCTATACAATCATTAGGAAAAATAGCGTTTTTTCAAATACGTAACAAAACCAATTACATTTTATTTCCCCAACCTGTAAAAAAATTATTTCTCTCATCCAGTCATCCTTGTATTTGAAATGCCAAGTCTTGTAACACTCCGTAAGCTGCATCCAGGGGCGGACCCACGTTAGGGAGAGTGGGTTCACTTCACACCATAAATATTATATAAAACAATTTCTGTAGGCTGTAGACATAAGTTTTTAGTGGTATATTTGGTTGAGAGAGTTATGAATGAACACACAAATCTGTGTGTTAGGAGTTATAATTTTTTTTTTAACCCCACATAAATATTTTTCTAGGATCGCCACTGGCTGCATCTGCTCATGCTCGGAAATCGGAATGCATCCAAATAGCATAATCCAATCGCTGCACTTCTGTAGAATCAGTGTTAGGAGCTTCTTTATCATTGACATCTCTCTGATGATTCAAGGCAGACACCTTCGTCACATGGATAAATTTGTATTTGAAACGCCGTGACTTCAGAGACATCCTTCGTTTCCTCATATGTTGTATTTGTTTTTTCTGATAAGCCTTTTCTTGAACCCCTTGGATACAGAACTTGTTGACTAGCCACCTGTAGAATATGGTGTACATTCATGAGTCTTCTGGAGAGTTAAAACATATGATTCGTCGCTGTCATGAACTAACACATCCCCATGTCCTACTTCATAATGTAAAGTCGAAAACACGAAACCAGACTATGACTCTAGTGGTGCAAAAGAATCAGTCTCCACTGTTGTTTGAAGGTCTTCACTGTTTCTACTCTTCACTTGCTGAAATGCTGATATAAAATCAGTTTCTCAGAAGTTGCAAAGTGAGCAAATAATCTCTTCTTAAAATTTAACCAATCCATGAATACACCCTTGGTCACTTCCCCACTCTACCAATCCAACGCAGCTCCTTCTAAGCTTACATACAGTAAATAAAGATCTCTCCACAGGTATACCTTGATTCTAGCGTCTAAGCGTTTGAACATTGGAGCATGCTTGAGAATGTCTGGTATGACCATAAACCTGTCGAGATCTCTCCACGGGTCAATAATCTATATGAGAAATGATCCTATGAATTATATGAAATAGGAAACAAGCACAAGTCAAAAGAAGTTGTATATGGCACCTGACATTGCTGCCTCGAATGAAGACATGCTTGAAACCTTACCATCCTGTGACACAACAACATTGGAGAACCCATAAGTGACAATTAAAAAGCGAACCCATTATTAAGCTGTAACAAAAGTTTGAAAGATTATCCAAAAACTGAATATATATATATATATATATATATAACTCTGAAATTGATAAATGGAAACTCGAGGTGACTTGTTTTACTTCCCAAAGAAGCACATGTTTGATTTAAAAGTTAAAACGCAAACTCAAGGTAAAACCGGATAGTAAACTTCAGATAATTCAGCTTTAACAACAAAGATAAATGCACCAATACCGTGTCTCCCGCCAATCTCATTAGTTTCATATCTTATAAATACATCTAAATCTAATGCTTGAAGAGAAGTCAGCTACTGGGATCACTCTCCTAATACAGCCACAACTTCTCCGATTCTCAACTCCCCCAAGGAAGAAGAAAAAGTTATATGATGAAATGATGACGTTTAGGTAAGACGAGTTGATTGACCTTAGCGGTAAAGGTAATTTCCTCGAGCTCGTGGTTCCAGCTCGTGGTTTAATTAATATTTATCATTATTTCTTTTTGTGTTTCAACAAATGAATTTTCTGTGAAATTGTTAGATGGTATGATACAATTACAAAGATGGTCGACTCTAGTTTGTCTACTGATTGTGATAACTACCCACTGAATATATTTTGTTTACTTGTTTTCCATTTTACTTTATTTTTTGTTTCTTGTTAAGTTTAAGACTTCTTAAGTTAAGACAAATATGATTTTTGATTACAGAGATTTTAAGAAAATTCGTAAATTTTCCTTTCAACTTGATCCTTTGTTTGTATTAATGAAAATGATTTAATGGGTTTGGGTAAACCAATAAGTGTCGAACACCTAAAATAGCTAGAAAGAGATGGATTATCTTTGCAAAACTCTTTTATAGAGAAGCTGAGGACTTACCGATGACAAAACAAAACTAAACTGAATTTGCGAATGATAATAAAATTTACTAAACAAATAATAAATAAATAAATTTTGCTTAATTCGTTGGGTTAGTGTCAGTATCTGAAAGATACAGGGAGAATTTGCATAGTATCCCTAATTGGAGTAAAAATTAGGAAAATGCACTTATGTGACACAAAGTCAAAAGACTCTAACTTTTTGGGCTGAGAATGACAAAATTACCTTTACTCTCTTCTTCATCACTAATTTGTTTATTCTTCTCCAAACATACGATAGAGTTGTTTTTTACCTAAATATTTTTTTCCAAAGTTAAATCAATTAGATGGAAAGCTAAAATATTTTACACAAATGTTGTTTTTATGTTCTATGACAATCTTCACGCTTATGATAACTTCTAATCATCCATCATCAACACCAAATTCTCCAAAAGCTTCCCGAGTTCCCTAAAATCTGTAGCATTTAATGAATAGAGTTATTAATAGTGGCAAACTCATGGAAAATGAAAATATGATATTTTTTTATGTCTATGTTGAATCAGACTAAAACTCATCGATGAATTTAATCATTAAATATTTTACAAATTTTATTAACGAATTAATTTTTTTTTAACATGTTACAGAATTGGTTAACGAGTTAACATAGTTTTAACATGTTATAAATTTTGTTATCGAATTAAATATATTTGTAACACGTTATACAAAGCAGTAACTTAGTAATTTATAATATATTTTAGTATTATTTATCAATTGAACACATTATTTAACGGTTAAACATGAAGTTAACTAATAAATCCTATAGTTAACGAGGAAAATAAAAGGAATTTAACGTGTTATAAAATAAGTTAGCATGTTAAGAATAATAGTATCATATATATACATATACTTACTTTGGTATAAATGATTTAATATGGTAATATATGTGAGCCAACAAAAAAAATCAGAACATAACCCGCCAGATCAGGCTCCGGCCAAATTCTTGCTCTGTTCTTGAGACAAAATCACAACAAAATCCATAAGAGGAGATAAAAAAGAAAGCAAAGGACCTATTTTTGGAGAGTGAAAAAATCCATGGCATGTTGAGTTACTTACTAAAAGTCTGCCATAATTGAAGAGGGTTAACAGTTCCACATATTTGAAATAGAAAAATCTGATTCTCAATTTTAGTTTTACAGCTCGGCAGCCTTTATGATTATTTTTCTTGAAGGATTCCACGAGGAGAGGAAGAGAGAACAAGGTAAGAGATGCATTATAAACTGATTTTTTTTGTTCAACTCTTCAAAGATTTCATGGAGAGAGAAAAGAGGAAACCAGGTGAAAGATGGATGTGCACAGTTTAGAAGCGTAAAGTCGGAATATAGAAAAAGATAATGGAATTAGGGTAGTTTTTTAGATATGGTTACTTTTGGATGTATAAGCACCAATTACTCAAAAATATAACGTGGCTAGTTCTTTTGGTAAAAAACCTGAGATATCAGCTAAAAGTTTTCAAGCCCATATAATCTTTCCATTGATCGTTGATGGGATCAAAAAGGCTCTGTTAATCATATAATTATAGTTCTAAAGTTGCATTCAAATTTCATCAGTCAATGATATACATAGAAAGGAAGACGTATGGTGAATTCTATGAATCATGAGCCACATACCTTCTATTTTTTTTTGGACAAAGAGCCACATACCTTCTATTTATAACCAAATATACAATGTGGTATATAGTAAGCAACTATTATATAACACAATTTTTTTTAACTTAGAGGTATTCTAGGTCCATGGAGAATCTCAGACTAATCTTCGAAAAGGTGACACAGCCCACGGATGGACCCTCACTCCAAGTATTCAAATGGGCCGTAAGATAGGCTCATATCCGTGTGGTCACAAGGTAAGATTTATTGGGGTGCCTTCGAACCCGAGTTGCTTAGCAAATCCCAAAACTCGCCTACCACTAGACTACCACCTTGCGATTTTTTATATAAGACATTATTACATCATTTGATAATACTTTACCACCATGAAAAATTACTAAAACATATATTCATTAATATTATACACTTATCAATAACATGACGAATTAGTTACACAATTATGTAACATAATTATTATGAAAGCACCTATATATATATATATAAGTCTCAAAAGATTGGCAAAAAATAATTTATTAGGTAAAACAATATTCTAACTCTGATCCAGATGGTCGTATCATTCTAATCTGGAAGGACCCTATAAGAGTATCCGCCCTTTCCCAATCAAGACAATGTGTTACCTATTTGCTCTCTACCCCAAATGGTCCTCCTATCTACTATACAGCTGTCTATGCCTCTAATCTAGGAGCTGAAAGATCGGATTTATGGGTTGAGCTTCTTAACAAGGCCGTGAACTATAACTTGGACACTAGTTGCTGGTTTGTTGGTGGTGACTTCAATCAACCTCACTTCCCCTCGGAACACTCCAACAATGACGATCAAGGGCCTGATAGTCAAATGTATCAGCTCCAAGACTGTTTTTTGCAAGCGGGGTTATTTGATCTTCGATATCTTGGACCCATTCACACTTGGTCTAATAGCTGTCCAACTAATCCGATTGCTAAAAAACTGGATAGGCTTCTAGTAAACTACACCTCAATCTCTGCTTTCCCTCATGCAACCGCTACCTTCCTCCCCCTTTAATCTCTGACCATGCCCCATGCCTCCCTGACCTTGCTTACTCCTTCCCAACCGCTGGTACCAAACCTTTTAAGTTCCCTAACCGTTTCTCCAGCTCATGCAAAGTACATGGTTTCAATCCGGCATCGAGTGTCAAACGTTACCCAACTATGTTGGAAACTCAAGATAATTAAGAGAGAGCTCAAACACTTAAATAGAGAGAACTTCTCCAATATTCAAGAGAGGGTGAGTGAAGCTAACCCTTTGTTGCAGTGTATGCAGGTACAAGAGCTCCATTTTCCCACCCAAGAGAACTTTGAAGCAGAAAGGGAGCTACACCTCAGATGGTCATTCCTGAGAAGCATAGAGGAAAGCTATTTCTTGCAAAAGTCAAGAATAAATTGGTTGAAAGAGAGTGACTTAAATACAGCTTACTTTCACCGCATCTGTCAAGTAAGGGCGAGCTATAATGCCATCCGAGCCTTCATGACTTTTTCTGGTGTCTGGATAACAGACCCAATGGAGATGAGTATTCATGTTGTTTCACATTTTGGAGCCTTGCTTGCCCCTCCCTCCACTTTTGTCTCCACAATAATCACTTCTCCTTCTTGGTTCACGAATCTGACGAGGTTTCATGTCTCATCTCAACAAACTCTCCAGATGTCAGCTATGCCTTCACCTGAAGAAGTTAAGGCGCTTTTCTTCAAGCTAAATCCCAATAAAGCTCCAGGTCCTGATGGACTAACCTCTGGATTTTTCAAAGGCGCTTGGTCAGTAGTTGGAGCTGAAACAATGTCCTCCGTCCTCCAGTTCTTCTCTTCTAGTTTCCTTCAGCAGCAGCAAACTCAACCATCCTCTCTCTTGTCCCTAAGTTCCCTGGTGCAACAAAGATTTGAGATTTCAGACCTATTTCATGTCTCAACACAGTCTATAAAATCATCTCTAGATTACTGGTCCGGAAGCTAAAGCCTGTTCTGCCTCAACTTATTCTTCCATGTCAAACCGCTTTTGTTAAGGACCGTCTTTATTGGAGAACACAACTTTGGCTAGTGAACTTATCAATGGATACCATCGAAACAAAGGGTGTAAGAAGATTACCATCAAAGTTGATATTTCAAAAGCTTTTGACACCCTTTCATGGGACTTCCTGTTTTCGTGCTTGCAAGGTTTGGGTCTCCCGCCTCTCTACCTCTCCTGGTTGCGAGCCTGCATTTGTACGACGAGTTTCATGGTTGGCTACAACGGCATGGTGCATGGTTATTTCAAAGGAACTAGAGGGTTAAGACAAGGGGATCCCCTATCCCCTTATCTTTTTATGATTGCGATGAATTGTCTTTTCTCACATGCTTAATAAGGCAGCAGCTGAACATAGATTTAAATATCATGCTAAGTGTGAGAAGGTCAAATTAACTCACTTGTCATTTGCAGATGATCTTCTGATTTTTATAGATGGCTCTCTTGGCTCTATCCAACATGTTCTCCAGGTCATTCGGGAATTTGAGAATAGATCAGGTCTGGCTGTGAGTTTTCAAAAAACCTCCTTCTTCGCCTCTGGAATGGAGCAGGCTGAGATCAACATGATACAAGCAACTACAGGAATGTCATGTGGCTCGCTCCCTTTTAGATATCTTGGTGTTCCCCTTAACTCAAGGAAGCTTTCCTTATCTGGTTGTGACATTACTGCAGCAAGTAAAAGCAAAAGTCATCTCTTGGTCAGTTAAGTCCCTATCCTTTTCAGGTCGATTATTGCTCATCAAAACAGTGATCTCGGGTATTACAACATTTTGGTGTTCCTCCTTTATCCTCCCTAAGGCATGTGTAAATAAAATCAACTCACTCTGCAGTATCTTTCTATGGAAGGGGATATAAATTTGAGAAACTCTGCTAGGGTAGCATGGGAAACGATCACCTTAACAAAAGAACAGGGCGGACTTGGAGTGAAAGATCTCCTAACTTGGAACAAGTCATGTTGCTTGCGCTTAATCTGGATGATTTTCTTCCGGCCTAATTCAGTTTGGGTTTCCTGGTTCAAAGAAGTCATTCTAAAAGGCTCATCTCATAATTATTGGACTACAAAGCCAAGTACCTCCTCTTCTTGGCTAGCAAATAAACTATTGAAGATGAAAGATGTTGTTTACCCTCTGATCCGTGCTGTTTACCCTCTGATCCGCCCTCAGCTACAGAATGGAGCCACTGCTCGTTTCTGGTACGACAATTGGAGCCCGTTTGGTTGCCTCTATGACTATCTCAATGCGTTAAATTCTCGGCTTGGAATCTCCCTGAATGCAACAGTAGCCTCTTTATATAGGAATGGAGCTTGGAGACTTCCTCCTGCAAGATCAGAACAACAATTACAACTACTTTCCTACCTAACAACGATCCAACTGTCAGAGCATGAAGATTGCTATTTTTGGGAGATGAAAGGAAAGTTAATGCAGAGATATGACATGGGAAAGGTATATCACTACCTTCGAGGAAATACAGACACAGTCAGTTGGGTTTCGGTGGTTCGGTCTCCAAAAAGCATTCTGAGGCAGTTGTTCCATGCTTGGTTGGTTGTGCTCGATCGTAATCCAACTAGAGATCGCCTTATCGGTTGGGGGATTCAAGTTAACCGTCTCTGCCTCCTATGTAACTCAGCTCCTGAATCCAGAGATCATTTGTATATGGAGTGCCCTTCCAGCTTTGCTCTCTGGTCGCTTGTGGCTGCTAAGTGTCGCCTCCAACCTCTCTCAAATTGGCCCGATCTTCTCAGTCAGATGATTAATCTACCGTTTCGGAAACCTTCAAAGCTCCTCTCTCAGCTTGCATGGAAGTCGGTGTTGTACTGGATCTGGAGGGAAAGAAATCAGAGACTCCATCATAGTACCTTTAGGACTGTTGATTCTCTATTCAAGACAATCGATTTACAAATCAGAAACAAGATTCAAAGCTTAAGAGAATCTAATCCCTCCCTCTCTTTGACGATGTTGCAGCTCTGGTTCTCTTGATCCTTCTCTTCGTCGTCTTTTTACCGCCTCATCACTTCACGTTTCTTCTTCTTCAAAACTGGATTCTCATCATCTTCCTTGGCATGGGCTACTCTATTAACTTGCATTTGGGTTTCAAAAGGGTTCTTTATTATCTTACTAATTACTGGGCTGAGCCCTATAACCATGGTTTAAAGCCTGTAAACATTTTATTTCCTTTTAGTAGTTAATGAAAGCCTTATTTTCAAAAAAAAAACAATATTCCAAATCAGATAATATCTGAAAAGAGAGATCTACCTGGGCAATCACTCGTTTGGGAAAGCGTACGAGGAACTCCATACTAATTTCTCGTAACTAATTTTTTTTATAACTCAATTGCAAAAGGATGATTGTGCTTACAATGAAAGGGGAAGGACATGGTAAAAAACAAAACAAAGCAACAACAAACCGAAAATTGACATACGTTCACCCTAAGGGAAGGGTTTAAGAACGTGCTTGTACAGCCTCCGCTTGGATGATATCATGTAGCCAGGAAGGGCCTCCCATTGCCAAGTACGACTGGAAACATCCATCTCTCAGCACACTTCTCGATATTTCTCAAGCAGGTCTATTAGACGATTTGGATTCAACCTCAAAGGCCACAATTTCAAAGGCTGTACACAAATAAGAGATTTGTTGTAACAGCAACCGTATCTCGGCCAGCATAATGGACGCTTGATTGCTTCCAACACTACTTGCGAATCCATTCCTATACTGATAGCCTCCACATGTATATCTTTGAGACTCCGTAGAACCCAAATCAGACAGTGCAACTCTGTAGTAAACTGGTCCGGAGACGGGGTAAAAGCGTCTCGAGCATGCATTGCAACATTGCCGTTTGCATATCGCAAGATCCATGCCCCTCCAGAGTGAAGGTGACTATTCCTCCAGTTAGAACTCACATTACATTTCAATAAACCTGGAGCAGGTGGGGACCAAGTGGCCGGAGCTCGAAACATCTGGTGGTGAGTCTCCACTCTGTTTTGATGTTTGTTTAGCTCATTCCACACTCCAGCCTCCTCCATTGCTCGTTGAGCGATAACTGCAGTTTATTCATGTACCTCTGCATAAAGAATGCTATTTATGTTCTTCCAAATCGCCCACATCATCCATGGTATCACAGACCTCTTCTCCTGAGCCAGTGTCGCATCTTCCATCATCCTAAAGCATTCTTTCATTAGCATGGTCAGAGATGCATTTGGGAAATCCTGACTTAGTGTAAACCCATTAGCAGACCATATATCCTGCGCAGCTGGGCAGTGAAACAAAACGTGTTCGATAGACTCCACACCATGATGACATAACTTGCATATCAAGTTCACTGGCATACCATGTGCTGTCAATCTCTCTGCAACTGCTAAAGCCCCAGACACTGCCCTCCACAGAAACATACGGATCTTAGGGAGCGTTGGTACTTTCCAGACACGTTTCTTCAAGGCAATCACCTCAGGATTTTGGTCAGCTTCAGTAGATGTGTTACCGGATGATATATTCGACAGAAACCAACTACCACTCTTCACCGAATAGTCACCATTCTTTGTAAAGGCCCATACCTCTCTGTCTTTCACATTCCCCACCAACATCTGTTGAATGCGCCTGACCTCATTCACCGGAAACAAATCATGTAACATCTTCATTCTCCATTTGCCCTCTGTGTCTATGAGCGCTGAGACACGCAAGTTCACATCAAAAACCATATGTTTGGAGACTGTACATCTCGGAGTTCCATCCATGATCCACTTATCAGACCACACCAGGGTATCTTGACCATTCCAAATAGATCTAATCAAGCCTTTCTGCAACAACTCACGTCCAAATAAGATACTGCGCCATGCGTATGATGGCCTATATCATTTTCCAGCTTCCAGGAAGGAGGAAGAAGAATAATACCTTCCTTTGTAGATTCTTGCTAACAAGCTATCTGGTTCATTATATAACTTCCATGCTTGTTTAGCTAGAAGAGCTTGGTTGAAATATGCAATATCCCTGAAGCCTAACCCTCCTTGATGCTTTGGCACACAGACTTTTTTCCAGGCAATCCAGTGTATCTTCTTCTTCTCACCATCCTCATGCCACTAAAAGCTTGCCATTGCACTCATAATCTTCTGACAGTAGTGTTTCGTAAGCCTAAAACAAGACATCGCATACACCGGGAGAGCCATGGCAATAGACTTGAGGAAAACCTCCTTTCCTCCAAGGGAAAGCTTTTTGGAAAACCAACCTCGTAATCTCTTGTTAAGTTTCTCACCAATGAAAGCAAGCAATTTCCGTTTAGATCCACTGAAACACTCTGTAAACCCAGGTATTTCCCATCTCCTCCTTCGTTGTCAATCTTCAGTATCTCAGCCAACAATATTCTCATTATGGGATCAATATGAGCCCCAAAAGTGACGGCAGATTTTTGAAAGTTGATGATCTGGCCTGATGCATCTTCATATAGCTTGAGACATCGTAAGAATTCAATGCACTCACGCAGATTAGCTCTACAGAGAAATAGGCTATCGTCCGCAAAAAGTAGATGCTGTACCGCTGGACAGTGACGTGAT
Source organism: Diplotaxis tenuifolia (assembly GCA_014822095.1). Taxonomy (NCBI): domain Eukaryota; kingdom Viridiplantae; phylum Streptophyta; class Magnoliopsida; order Brassicales; family Brassicaceae; genus Diplotaxis; species Diplotaxis tenuifolia. The sequence goes on from JABAYD010050478.1 coordinate 14,244, forward strand.
AGCTTCATACCCGTTAGCTGACCTAGTTGCTCTGACCTATTCATAACATGTACCAGAGCTTCAGCGCATAATATGAAGAGGAAAGGGGAGAGGGGGTCTCCATGTCTGATCCCCCTTGTCGGAACAATGTGCCCATAAGAGTCCATTTATCAAAACTGTATAGGAAACTGAGCGTACACACCCCATGATCCAGTCAATCCACCGTCTATCAAAGCCTAGCTTCACAAAAAGAGCTTCCAAGAAATCCCATTCCACCCTGTCATATGCTTTAGACATGTCCGTCTTTATCGCAATGAAATCACCTTTGCAGTTTGGGTTAGTCTTGAGACCATGTATCATTTCATGTGCAATAAGGAGGTTGTCAGAGATTAGTCTCCCTGCTACAAAGACGCATTGCGTTGGAGAGATGATCAGAGGAAGAATTGTCTTCAGTCTGTTGCAAACCACATTGGATATTATCTTATAGACGACAGAACACAAACTGATTGGCCGAAGCTCCTTCATTTGGTTTGCATTGCTTATCTTCGGTAATTGACATATCTGCGTGTGGTTCCAGTCCCTTGGCATAGCACCCGACAGAAAGAACTCTTTCACCTCCCTAGTTATCTGTGGCCCTGTGACGTTCCAGTACTTCTGAAAGAAATGCCCAGTCATCCTATCCATCCCTGGAGCACTGCCACTTTTGATTGCTTTGACTGCACGTTTAATCTCCGCGTCTGTCACCGGTTTTGTTAAGCTTGTATTCATTCTCTCCGTGATCCGTGGCGTCATCCCTTCAAGTAGAGAATCCACATGTTGAGAGCCAGAGGAGTGAAACAAATTTTCGAAATATTCAACCGCTATCTCTCCTTTTTGATCTTCCTCAAACTTCTCGACACCATTACTATCTAACAGAGATTGAAGTTTGTTCTTCATTCTTTTTGTTTCCACCCAGCCATGGAAAACTCTTGTATTCTTATCACCCACTTGGAGCCACGTTTTTTTACTCTTTTGCTGCCAGAAAACTTCCTCATCCTTGTACGCCTTTTCCAGGTCAACCCGTAGAGACATCAACAGCTGCAAGTCCGGGAAAAGTTTTTGCTCCTCGCTCTCAAGCTCTTGACGAAGTTTCTTTATCCGTTCCCCAGAGTTCACATTCGCCGTTTTCTTCCATGCAGCCAACTCTTTTCTACAAGCTTTGATCATTTCTGAAACTAGTCCTCTGTGTCCTCTCAGGTCTGCATTCCATCCCCTGCGTATCACTTCCATAACCTCCGGTTTCGTACACCATCGTTTGTCAAAAGTGAAACGCCCTTTCCTGCGTGCTCTCTCTGGGATCAAGCTCATAATCACTGGTCTGTGATCTGAACCTGTTCTTTCCAGATACTTGATATGTGTACCTGGAAAAAGTTTAAACCATTCAGCGTTTCCAAACGCTCTATCCAGCCGGCATTGCACCCACACCTTTTCTTTCAGACCGTTAGTGCAGATCTCTCTCACACCTGCCCAGGAGAAAATATTCCTTGTGCTTGGTGGTTCTCGCAGGCGGCAATCTCGTTTCAGAGCTCTAAAACCAAAGAAACAACTTTCTTCTCTTTGAGGGCCTCCAAGCTTCTCCGAGTTATTCATAAATTCATTAGAGTCGCCTATTAAGAACCACCCTCCGTCTCTATTCACTCCAACATCACGCAGAAGATCCCAAACCACATGTCTATGTTGCTGGACCGGGTCTCCATAAATAAACGACATGTAAAATTGCAATGTTCCCACCTTTACACGCGTATCAATGATCCTATTGGACGCTGATAACACTTCCACTTCATACGTATTCTTCCAAAACAACGCTAAGCCCCCACTGAGCCCCACTGGATCCACCAAAAAGCTATGGTCATAACCCAACGAACTCTGGAACTTAAGGACGTGATCACTAGAGTTTTTAGTCTCTAGAAGAAACACAAAATCCGTGAGATGCTCACGAACCATCTCCTCTAGGCGTCGAACTGTCGAGTTGCTTTTCAAACCTCGACAGTTCCAACTGAGCGTCGTCATTGAAGATTGGATGGTTTCTGGTGAACCATCAAACCTTCTTTTTGTTTTGACACCTTGGAGGTAACTTCCCCCTTATCCTGCGCCTTCCTCTTCAATATACCTTCCTCGCTCTGTCTCACAGCTCTTCCTCTCTCTGAACCAGACGCTTTTCTCTTAGTCTAACTTCTCCGGACCCAAGATGAGTTGCTACGCCGAGATCCCTGACTCTTATTGTCCCTGTCCGCTGTTCCAGACGTAGCACTACCCATCACAAAACCACCATGTTCATGGCTTGGTGGGAAAAATTCATTCGTCCCCGCAGTGAAACCAATATACTGTTGCTGTAACATAGAAGTTTTCTCTGCTAATTCTCTGTCCCCCACACCTCCAGCATCTCCCTTTACCTTAGCTTCTTGTTGACTTGTAGTCGGAAGAGAGGTTAACTCCTGCCCCACACCATCTCTTCTAGCACATGACTCAGATACATCAGCAGGTATCAAGGATCCTGCTTTACTGAAATCATAAACTCGACCTTTGTTGCTGTTAAGATCTGTGGATATCACCGGAGCCGGTTCCAGTCGTAAGCATGACCTCTGCGCCACTGGGTCCTGAGACAGCTCATCCAATGTCTTTTTCATCTTAGCTTCCCTCAGCCTTCTTTCTTCAGGATCCGCACAGTTCATGTAGATTCTCATCTGCTCAAAAACTTCTAGGTCCACTACCGTTCTATGCGGTTCAAAACCTGGTGGCACAGACGGAGCCAGTAAAGGGAGGAGCTTATCTGAGAGGTTCACATGGTGTTGGCGCGTCTCCTCACCTCTGTTATGTCTCGAACTTTGTATCTCTGCAACTTGTTTCCCTTTGTTCTTTTCACGTTGTAGGAGTGGGCACCGTGGTTTCTCATGACTCAACCGGAAGCAGTGAAAACACTTTTTCCGGAGACGCTCATACTCCACATCTATGTATTCAACTCTTCCTCCAGGGATAGTGAGTGACTTCTTGTCAAAGAAAGGTTGATTTAAGTCCATCACCACTTGAACCCTCACATAATCCCGGAGCATAGGCTTTTCCGGATCAAAATCAATTACTTTGACTTGACCAATCTCACTGGAATCAAGTCAATCGTCTTCAGTGTAAGGTAATTCACCGGGATGTTCCGCAGCCGTATCCAAACTGGGGCAAGTTGAAGATAATTTGGGGGAGGATTCTACACCCATCTCTCCATAGCCATCCCCCAATCATCAAAAGTCCAGAGCCTTTGTTTTAGCACCGTTTGAATATCCGTTTCCAGTTCAAAAGTAAACTGGAATCTGTTTTTTGACAGAACCCTTCCTGTTGCTCTATCATATACCCTCCATATCTTTGGCATCATCACTAGCATTCGAGCCATGTTCTGACAATCCGGATTTAGTAGTCTGCCCATCAAACTCCGTCCTCCCCTTTCCTTAGCACAGTAAGCAGCATCTTGTGGGATGACGATAGAACGATCCTCTTTTATTGTCATTCTTTGTAATCCTTCAAGCAAGTTCACATCCATCAGTAGTAAGAATAGGGTTTTGCTTTCCTTGACTCCGTATCTGTGAAGATATAGCCCCAGGGAAAAAGGCGGCGCTATAGAGAAACCTAGAGAAAAGGGGATTTGCCTTCGAGATTTAAGGAAATATTCCAAAACTTCAAAAAGGCTTGGATAAATCCAAGAAACCTTCTTGATAATTCCGTATTTGATAATTCCGTATTGCATACAGTTCGCAGCAAGGATAATCTCCCTTTGAACATTTTCTCCACTCCGATTAGCACGATAAGAATCGCCATGGGAGGGAGAAATTTTCGAAAATTCGCCAATCGCCATCAGAGCTGAATCCTATGTAACTCAGCTCCTGAATCCAGAGATCATTTGAATGTAACTCAGCTCCTTAACAATGCATGTCACACCGTAAAAGGAAACTTCTTCTCCAAACTGTTAAGTCACCTTCCATGCTAAGACCGCAACACGTCTTAAACGCGACGTGTCTTTTCCTCTAACTTGCGCCAAAAGTTATCTTTCAAAGCTCAAAAGAAAAAGGTGCTAACATAAACCACCTCTCAAGCTGTCGCTTCTCAATCTTCTTCTTCTCTTCTCTATCTTTGTCCAACCAACCATTCCTATTTATACGTTTAAAGTATATTTATATTTTAATCACATAATAAATCATAAACCGCCATATCAAAAAAAGATAAAGACGTATGTATATAAGAAACCAAAAGCTTTACTAGTATTCACCTGAATCGCATCTGCCTTTGAGCTCCATCGAAGATGATGAAAATGAAGAATTTTATTGGTTCTAGATTAAAGACTTACTCAGAAAGACAAGGTGAAAACTTTTTATTTTCTTTCCACTTTTTTTCAAGAACATCTAAATGATTTGTTTCTCTTCTTCTCTTTTTTTTTTTGGGTCACAATCTCCTCTTCTCTTAATTATTTTTGCAATATTTAGATGTGTTCTCTAACAAGAGTCCACAGAAGAATTTTCTTTACTTTTGAAAAATATTTCTGAAAATAATCTCTGCCAAAACGAAGTTTTTTTAGTTATCTAAACTGTTTTTTTGTCAATAAAGCAGAAAATCCCCAGAAGGAATGTCGTCGTAGCTTGACGTGCAAGCTAAGTGTTAACGAGGAGTACAAGGAAGCTTTCAAAACAGTCTCCTACTTAGAGATTCGGACAAAAGCAGAAGATCAATTAGGCATTACATTCTCTAGCAAACTCTCTTTTTCGTCAACTACTTCTCCTTCGTCCTCAGATCTGAGCTTCCATTCACACTTGACACTTCACAGATTACTTGCTCGACCCTCCTCAAGAAACACTCGACGCTCTTATGCAAGACACGACTTTCCATAAACTTCTAGTTAAGTTCTTTGACTTTAGCTCCGATGCTTGTGATGTATGTGAGCCTCTCCTTCAATGCATCCAACAAATCAAGATCAATCACATGAAACTCAAAAGGGTTATCAAGATTGGGAAAAGGGTTTGTAATGGTGCCAAAACCCCCGAGCTCTGTGCATTAATATTTCAGGAGCTCTTGAGATACGCCTTTCTGAAAAACACTTTGTGTTGTATCATCAACGAAGCTCAGTTCCGCAGAGTTTTGTTGATGTAGAGACAAGACGAAGCTGTAGCAGAACAAAAGTAGTTCATGAAGTGCGACATGAACTAGGACAAGGGACGTGTGATGT
>JABAYD010050508.1:0-11221 GCA_014822095.1 Diplotaxis tenuifolia
AAACAAGGGCACACACCTGATTTTTGGTACTTAAATAACGAGTCATTTTCACACCCTCTTCTGAATAGAGTAACTTTAGATTTCCTTGGCCAACTTCTACATCTTGATTCAAGCTTCCAGAAGTAACATATGATGCAGATAGTCCACGCCCTTAAATCAAATTAGAAAACAAAGATGCAAATAAAAATAAAATGACTGTTGGAACCAGTGAGAACCAGTTGTCATGACTAGTAGATCCAGAACAAATGAAGTTTTATTTCAAGATCCTATCATTCACAAATAAATTTACCACATAATAGTACACATTCTGGAACATAGCTAACCTGTTCGTCCAGTGTCTGAGATGACATACGAGCTGAACCCAAGAGGTGGTACTGAAGCTATAAACGCAAGCACATGTTTTGCAGTATCCTTTGGTGATCTTCCAAGATATGCTTTGACATACTCCTTTCTTATTCTCAGTGTGATGTCTGAAAGAGGTAGAATCTGCGATACTACTTCTTTCCCAGATGCATCTTTCACGATAACGTTTTCAGACGATACCTAGTAGAAGTTATCACGTACACTAGGTAAATGCTGGAATGAGTGGCTCATAACATCGGATAATAACCAATGATAAAGTGACAGCTTCGCTGATCAACCAAGGAGATTGAAAAGTACTTACAGGAACTCGCACAACTTCCTCCCGTTTCCATCCTAGAGAATTGTAAACAACAACCACCTACAAGGAGAGATTAATGTAAATAGAAGATACAACAACTAACCAAGAGACTCAAGACTTCATAGACTGTAAGTACATCACTAGACAGACTTACCAGGCTTTTGCCGCTGGACAAGCGAGCTTCAGATGCAGGACAGTAACTAATATTAAGCAGGAGACACTGCCAATATCATACACAAGACAAGAATCAGCTGAACCCATTAGAATACAATGTAATTGGAACTTGGGTCATTAAAGTGTTCATGAAAATGGTATAAAGCAGCTTACTAAAAATTTATGTTGCCTGAAGCAACGATATTTTTGTAGAAAAGAATAAAAAATAGATCTCAAACTTCTAAACTCTACTAACACGGTCATCATATCATTGGAATCCTAGAAAAATCCTATTACCTGCTGAAATTTCGTGTTGGGGTTCTTCTCTTCAGTACTTGATTTTGATGCTGATAAACAGGAAAGGGACGAGGCAACCAACTTCTCGGCCTAGTAAGGATCATAAATGAAAATTTTTAAACAACTGAACAAACAAGTGAAAATGGTTGCCTAGAAAACACAATAGATGCCTGCTAAGTGCTAACTAAAAAAGCACCTGCAGGTAACCCATCGAGAGTCTAAGAGCATAATCTGCAGCCACATGCTGTCTTTGTGTACCACTAACTGCGTCATGGTGTTGCGCAATTGCCAAGGCATCAGCTAACATATCAGTTGTTGGTCCTGAACTGCTCCTACCTCTCAAGAATTCCAATTGTCGAGCTGCCTGTTTAAAAACAGACGAGGCCAAGTAAGAAGGAGCAAAAAGGAACCACAAATCTATTAACTTTATTTAAAATATCATGACATACCAGATAGTAACCGCTTAAATCCCTCACATATTTTTTAAAGGCTGGCCTGCTCGTAAAGTACCCTGTCCAGTACGCATTAGGTTTGTCCGCATACCTGCCACAAGTACACATAGATTTTTATCTAATCAACACATATGTGAAGATTTAGAGAGTTAAAACCGAGGCTATCAAACTCACGGGAAGAAATCATCAGTCTTGAGGGGCCACGACTCGTTTGCAGCATATTTTGCATCGGTGTAGATAGTTGGTGTCGAATAAAGAACATTGAGACGCCCATCCTGGATTGCGCAGACGACAGGGAATAAAAGATTGGTGTCTATTTTAACTTCGAATTTAGTGAAATCCAACTGATACAAATTTGCTGGTACAAAAAGCCAGTGTACCTTGTTAACATAATGAATAAACTTGTCCATCTCTCTGTACCATGAATATGCATACTGGTAACGGAAGTCAGTTCCCATTAGCCACATGATATGGTTTGTCCTGGTCACATTAACCTCGACAAGAGAAAACCAAGTAAAAACATTATGATTTATCACAGGAAAAAAAATCTCTTTCATTTTTGCTGATTTTCAAGGGGAATATGATATTTACTTGTGCAAGGGCTGCAGCTACAAAGTCGTTGACACGCTCTTGAACATTGTAGTCAAAAAGGAGAGGATCATCCTATATTCAAGATCCTCATCATTGCGCGTTCAAGCAAAGTTCATACACAAGCACATCAGGTTCGATTGCTTTTACCTGGACAGGAGGTGATACATCATTTATTTCAAATGTGAAACCATCAGGAGGATCATAATGCCTTGGGAATACACCGGTAAATATCTACAAGAAACATGAAATAGCAGTGAGACAAAGCCAGGTAAAAACGCAAACAACAGAACTATAAAATGCGAGCTTCAACAGTTGAACCTGAGAAGATGAGCCAAGGGACTTGGAACCTTGCCAGATAACCTCAAGTGTCTTCTCTCTAAGTCTCTTGGCACGATCTTGGTAGTCAATTCTAGCGAAAAACAGCGAGTCAAAGCCTAACTGTAGATGAAACCAAAGAGTTGTCCAATCAAATTAACTTGAGCGAATACAGGCTAATCATTCACGTACACTAATTTTGAAGTAAAAGTAACCAAACCATGAAAACAGTATACCTCTGCACCAAGCAAGTAAGCTTGTACTGCAGAATGTCCAAAGGGATCGATTTGCCAACCGACTCTAGGAACCTGACCAAACTCCCTTTTAATAAACTGATGGCCTAGTGTTGTCTGATCAATCATGTCAATATAATGCGGAGTCGCCTCATCGTGCATACACATTCCACCATTTCTGCAAACACCACACATCAACATTCATACAAGACACACACAAAAAGACACAAAAAGGAGAGATCAAATGAAACGCACATGAACTCAAGTTGACCAGAGTCAACAAGCTTCTTGACCTTAACCTTCTTGGCATTGCTTTGTTGCCTCCACCATCTTTGAAAGAACGCCTAACACAACAGTCAAACATAACTAATTCCATCAACAAACGAAAACAATAAAAAAAAAAAACTCTGTATATCAGAGAATCTCTCATACCATCTCAACATAGATGAACTTTCTATTTGGATCGTCCAGCAACGAAGCGACGACAGATTCGATTACATTCTCAACACAAGCTCCCTGTTCAATCAAAATCCTCAATCAAACCCTAAATTCGCAGAATCCAATTCTTTATTCTTCTACTTCCTCCATAGATAGAGAGTGAAAAGAGTACCCGAATGGAGTTATTAGCGCCGACGTAGTACTGGTCAACGGTCTTGAGCCACCCAACGTCGTCGTGGGAGTGAGGAACCAAGTGAACATTGATTTTCTCGGGGACGATTCTCGGTGTTGTGTTGTACTCTATGTACTCGGAGTTGACGACGCTGATCACGATCGTCACCAGAAGAAGATGGAGAGTAAAGGAGTGGAGACATTTGACCGCCATAGACGCGAGAGAGCTCTGCAGAGAGAGAGAGGTGAGCGTGAAGATCAATGTATAGACAAGTGTGAGTAGAGGAGGACGAAGAAGAGAGACGCGCGTGAAGAATCAATAGTGACGTTAGTTCTCTCACTCTTTTTTATTAGGATAATTTAATTTAATCTGATTTTCGTCTTGACTTACTAATAATTTTATTAGAGAGACTTTATCCACTTCCTACCAATAAGAGACAACTAATCGCACATTTAAGGGAGTATTATAGTCTGGTTTTTGTAATGTCTTGCTTGTGGGAGAAGTGATGAAAATGGTCCATTGAGTTGCTTCGATGAGAAATTGAATTATTGCAAACCAAATCGAATGATTGCTGATGATTTTTCTTCCCAAGAAAATGAATGCTGAATTATTTAATTTTGTTTAATTGAAGTTAAATATTGCGGGCTATTATGCTGAGCCCAGCCCAAATATAGAAAAAGCCCATTTCATTATTTGAACCTACCTGGTGCTTCAGGTTACAACTAAACTATGCCATCCATGAAGAAGTCATGAACGACGAATAATTGGTTGTCCTCACAAAACAAAACAAAAATACATTCAAAATACAATGTTTTTATTTGTCATATTGCTTAGGTAGAAGTGGTAGTCGAACTCGGGAACAGAGACTCAGTTTCCATGAAAAAAACCCCACAAAATTGATCAAGCAATTTAACTCACAACAATCCATTCTCACGACCCACACACAATACATAGATTTTTAATGTAAATCCAATTAGTTTGGTATGAACAATGGACTATGAAAATGAGTCAAATGGTCATTTAATCTCATAGAAAGTTGTATAATAAGCACATTTACCTCCAAAAAGAAAAGCAAAAATGGGATTGGAATGTGTTTTGTATCATCATGATCTCTCAAAGAGACCTTTAACATAAACCATGCCTTTCTCACTAAACTGAAGCTCCTTCCTCATTTCTTCAACCTGTACATCATCTCCTTGCACCACAACCTCACTCAATTTCCCATTTTCTCCCACCATCATCTTCACCTTTATCTCCTCTTTCCTCGACGCCTTTTTCCAGTAATACGCTCCTCTGCAACACAACCATCATCATTACCACCAATCATTCACAAACAGTTTCAGAACCACAACGAGAGAGTAAGCTTACGCGAGTGGACTAAGAAGTGTAATGAAGAACCAATTGTTCCCAAAATCAGGAACTGTAATGGTTAACACAAGACCCACACTTGCTAAGCTTATACACGTACAAAACGTCAGCAAAGCAGCTTGTCCTCTACTCGGAACCATTGTTCCTTCAAACCTTTTTTAACACAATCAAACAACAACGTCAGTAACTAAAACTAAAACCCACATCGAAAAACTCAAACTTTCTTCCGAAATAAGCTTACGTGATCGTTTCTCCACGATCAGTAATGTTAAAGTTCTTCCTTGTGAAGAAAGAGAGAATCTCTCCAGCAACTTGCTTTGGCTCCTTCTTAACTCCTTCCCCTTCTCCAACAACAACTCAGCCATCAACAGTAACGAACTAGGGTTCTGTTCCCACCATTGATGAATCTGAATCGCCGATGAAGAAACAGCACTGAGAGGCTCCACAACCATGGCGGTAACAGGGGAGACTCTGTTTCGTCTCGTGACACAGTCCCGTCTTCTCCGCCCTTTGATTACTACATCTCTTGACGTCATCCATGGACAAGACAACGACGGGGAAAACAGCTTCGTCGCCATCGTCGCGAGAGAGTCTCTCTATGGCTTCAAAGGATCGTGTGTGTGTAAATGAGTCTATCCAAAATCGAGTGGTTCTCATTTTTTCTCTCAGTTTAAATTTAATTTTGAATATATGATGACGTAGGTCGTTGTAATAACATAACAGAAACTCTGTTTCTCTCTAAGACAATCTCTGCTCATTAAGATCTGGAAGGTAAGATAAAAGTGACCCACCAACCATCATTTAACGAGATCACCATCTACAGAGAGAAAGAGTCTTTATCATTAAGATCTTTAGTCCCGACACAAGATCAAACCCAAACATGATTTCGATTTTTTTGGTATCTGTTCATTGACTGTTTATAGTGTTCTGTGTGCCCACAAAAGTTTTTAGCAAAACTAGGGACAGTTAATTAAATACTAGACCAAGAAAAAAACAGTAGCAAGGAGTCACTGAGAAAGCAAGAATCTTATTAGGGACAGAAGATAAAACAGAGTTTGCTTGTCCAAGTTTTTGCTGGACCAACTTGGTTGTTATTATCTTCTCTTTGGCAAGAAAGGCTATAAATTTCATAGGTAGGTTGAAGCTAAGGTCAAATCGTTTTACCAAAACTGCTACTTTATAGGGGGGAAAAAGTTAACTATAAATCTTTTTGGGTCCAAACATAATAAAGTAGTAGGGTGCTTGAAACAGAGGAGTACATCATCTTCCAACTTGGAGTTACATATTCTGAAACTGTAATTTATTGATTCAGACTCCATATATATACTGTAACAGCTAGTGCTAGAAGATGGATTTGTTTACACAACAACAACAACAGAAAATCACACAACATTCCACACTCTTTGCTTCCTTTTATATCACCAATAAATAATGTTTTTACAAAGTTATATTTTCTGCACTCATTTTCAAAAAAAAATTGCTGAAAATAACCTCCCAAGGAAGTAAAAAAAAAAAGGAGGAAAAACAAACAAACAAATAATAATAGTTCAGCTGTTCTTTATACACTTAACACAAACACAGCTGATCATTCTTCTCCTTCTTCCTCCTCTTAATTATATATAAAGTATATATATATATATATGTAACCTTTTTCATCTCATTTAAAAAGCTGACTTCCAAGAGTAACAGTTGGAGTACCTTCACCCATGACTGTTGTTAAGCTCACTTCTTTATCCAATATCCTCTCCAGTTCTGTCACAACATAACTCATTGTTGGTCTCTTCTCACTTGAGACATCAAGACATGTTAATGTCAATGTAATAACCTCCTCCACTCCTTCTGCTGTGTATGTACCACCTAGTCTCTCATCAATCATTGCTGGTATCTCAGTGTAATCCGTTATACTTTGCATCTGCGATCAAATAAGATCACTCCAGGGCATCAAAGTGAGATTCTTAATTGGCAACATGCTCTTTGATTACATAGTACATACCCATTCAACAAGAGTTTGTGTTGAGCTTGAAGGGGATGGTTCTGCTGCTTCTCTCCCACTTACTAACTCCAAGAGGAATACCCCAAAAGCATATACATCACTTTTCTCTGAAAATCTTCTGAACTCTTGAACCCTGCCACCAAAAGCAGAAACATCTGAGAAACTTGGATACAAACAGTGAGTCTCATAGGTGACAGAAGTTATATTTACTCTGGGGAGAGGAAGATCTGATCTGCAACAACGTTAGAAGATGTACCAACATCCTCTCTTCCCAAGAAGTTGCGGACTCCTGCATCCGCAACTTTAGCGATGAAGTTCTCATCCACAAGAACATTAGCAGTTTTGAAGTCCTTGTGTATCAACCTAGGACTCAGGGAAAGCCTGTTTCTGAATTCTAGTCTGTTTCCAGATACTTTACCACCATCACCTAATCAAAAGACAAAGATCCAAAATAATGACTTCATTGTCTACTAAACACAAATTATGAAAAAACTGATTAGTTACCAAATCTCTAATAAAGGACAGAGAGTTACCGTACAGGTGACTGGAAACACTCCCATTAGGAACATACTCGTAGACCAGAAACTGTGTGTTGCTTTCTTGGCAATAACCCAATAGAGTAACAAGGTTACGATGATTGATAGATGATAGATAACGAACCTGTTAAAAGTACATTGTAAACACTTGTGTTCTAGTTCATATTAAAGCAATTGAACAAGGAGTTATTGTAAAAAACCCCGTGACGAATTTCTTGTTAAGAAAAAGGCTTTTGTTGGTGAAACTCTTGGTAGCTTGAGCGAGTTCCTCCATTTCAAACCTTCTAGCTTCTCTCATTGACAACTCAATCGCAACGTTTCTTCCTTTTAGATCATTTCAAAACCAAGAAAGTCAACAGATATAGTATATATAGAGAGAGAGTGATTTGTGAGTTTATTACATTACCTTGAGTTGATGGATCAGAGGAGCCTGTCTCATCAGAGGTTCTTGACGCATTCTTGCGGCGAAAGATGCAAAACCAAAGGAGAAAAACAAGAAGAGCAATCAAGACAAGAGCTCCAACAGCAACTCCAATGGCTGCTGCTGCAGGAATAGCTGACATTTGAATAGTCTCTCTCTGATTCTCCAAGCCACTAACATGCGATAACCCTGAAGAATGTCGGCGAAAGAAAAAAAAAAGATACGATTGATTATAAAGAAGAAGAAGACAAGACGAAACGAAAAGCAAAGCTAGCTTTTTTGTGGATATACATATCTTTCTTTGTGTTAAGGAAAAAAAAAAGGTGTCAACTTGTAAGAAAATGGTTCTTTTGAGTCAATCAATCAAACAAACATGCAGTAATAAATAAGGAATTTAATTAAAGTTTTTCATTAAAAACCTTGACAGATCTCCAGGAAAATTAAAATAAAAAGTCTCTACTTCATCGGCGAATAACTGTGTGATTCTTCTCCCAAGAACATTCGATGTGAGAGTCTGGGAAAGATCGTTAATTCAGAAAGATTCAATAATCAAACAAACCCAAAAAAAAGACAAGAAGGTTTGGTGTGAAAATGGAAGAAGAGGTTTGAAAACATCAAATCTCTGAAGGAGTTTCTAGAACTTGAAGGGAAAGGAAGAAGAAGAAGAAGAAGTGCAGACAATGCCGACAGAAAGTGACATCGTTCAGACAACAACTCTCTCTCTCTCTCTTAAAAGACTGAAGCTTTACTTACTGTGAACCAACAACAGCAACAACAAGAATCAAACTATTTACTACTGTTTCTTTCTTTCAGGGGATGCTTTTTGGAAGTGACATTTTTGAGAGAAGTTTTACTCTTTGTTCAACCACCACACCCATTTGTTTTATTTTTTTTTTGTGGGAATAAAAAAGAGAGAACCTTTGAAGACAAGTGGGTCACTTCGCCAGTTTGCAATTTACAACCAAAGGGAATTTTATTTATTTTTATTTTGGCTCTGAGAAAAAAGAATGAAGAAGAAGATGAAGGAAGAAACTAAAACCTTAGTGTAAACGCAGTTTCAGAAGCCGCAAAATATAAAAGAGATGAACACACCCTCACTCCACTCTTGTCTCTGCCTCCTCCTCAGCTTTTTATTTACTCTCCCCCCCAAATCTCTCTGTTTTAATTTTCTCTCTTTCCTTTTTTCGCATGTTTTTATTTTCCTTTTATTGTATCTTTTATTTACTTTAATGAATGAGTTTTTTCACTTGAATGTTGCAGGTAAAAATGATTTTTAGCTTGAATGTCAGTAACTTTTTTTTCTTTGCTCATATGACAGATGGGAATTTATGTCCAAATAATTAGATAATTTTTAGTTTTATTTTTTGCTTTCTCTTTCAACTAATGTAATTGTAATGACTGTTTATCCATCTCAATCATACTCGTAGTCACTGTTTTGTCCATCTCAACAACAATAAATAAAACCATTGCTTTTCATAGTTTTACAGACAAATTTTAAACCTTATTTATAATTTTCAATGTTTTTATGAAAGAATTATTCTAATCTTCTGGAAAAAAATTCAGTTCAATAAAACTTTTTTTTGCTTCATAATTTCACTCCTTTATATTGTAATTATTTGTACAGTTTAGCATATTAATTTTAAATTATTAATTGTTTTACGAGTGTTACTAATTGAAACTTGAACACAACCACTATAATCGAAAAAGACAACTTTGTACTATATTTAAAAAGTATGAGCAAAGTGTTGTTTTATCTGGCACTCATTATAAAATGCTGATTTAAAAAGGCAAATCAAAATTAATTAACGTTGTTATTAATGATAAATAGATATCCAGCGAACAAACATTCAAAAAATATTCTTTAAAACAATTAAAAATTCAACAAACTCGCTTTTCGATTAAATAAAATAACTGGAAGTAGGACCACATTCTACATCGACAGAGTAAAAAAAAAGGGTAGGGTCAAAGGACCCACAAGCCAGCTGTATAGACATTTTGCTTCTACTCTTTCTTTTATATACCCGTTAGTTTACTGACACTAACGTTTCAACTCACATTCACACGATCTGCGTTTCGCGTTTACATTAACGTTTGCCTTGACTTTTACTTCTCTCGTTCCCATTTTAAAAAGAAGAAAAAAATTGAAACGAGACCAATGATTGAAGCGGCGGTCGTGGCCATCATGAATAAATGATACAAACTGGAAATGATTGAAAAGTGACTGAAAAAAATAAAACATTAATCATGTTCTGCACCAACCGTCTATCATTTTTTCAAAAGCCCATATTAGACCCAATAAACTTTAATTAACTACTATATACATGATCCATGGGCTTTATAGCCTAACTTTTTGGCCCGTTTATGTAGCTAATAAAAAAAGAGAAGATACGTGTTTGGTGTTTGGTCTAGTTCATCGTTTTTTTTTTTTTTTTTTTTTTTTTTTGTCAACCATCTTGCATTGATATGGCCCATTGGGCATTATACATTTGGTATCAGAGCAGAAGAAATTTTATTAAACATAAAGGCCCAAGTAGAGAGAGCTTTCTGAGAATTTTGCCACGCATTGACAAGTGATCAAATGGAAGCCACGTCTCTGGGACACGTGTCTCATTTATGTGGAGCAGCAAACTCGGCCGCACCGCCAACTTCCCGAAAAACCCGAAAAAGCTTCTCAATCTCTATCCCTCCGCCGTATGATTCCACCAAAAGATAGCAAAGTTTCTCCAATCTGGGGATTCCGATACCAAATATAGAACACCTTCCACTTTAACCGCAGATACATGAGCAAAGGAAACCATAATCACCGTAGTTAATCCGGAGGAAGCTTAAATCTCGATGAAACAAGACCCTTTGCCGGACCGTTTGCAAACGCCAGCGCTTCTGAATCTCTTCATACACGATTCAAGGCCATCTTTAAAACTCATTTTTCTTGCTTCAGAGATGCTTCGTGACATGCCATAAACGGCTGTAATAAGGAATGAAGACTGATTCTCCTAGTAAGAAATCAGAGTGAGCGGTAACAACAGATCTTAACTCAGTATCTAAACGGAGTAAAATTTAAGAGCAGAGTGGAAAGCCAAACCCAGACTCAAAGTTTATTAATCGATTCGGATAAAACAGAGATAAGAAAGAAACATGAAGCAAAGCTCTGTTTCGAATCGATAAAACACAACACAAAAATCGCCTTGCGAAGAGTTGATCCGACAAGCGGAAGATGAAACTCGCCAAGCGAAGATATGTACAAGCAAAAAACAAAAAAAGAAAACTGATGGTTGGTGACCAGCGGACCCGAAATCTAATTCTTTTGTTGGGAACGCTAGAGAGAAGTTAGAGAAAACGAAAGAAGAGAGAAATAATGGTCTTATTCATCGTTATTTGTACGCATACTCAAAATATACGTGGAAACGCCTTTATTATACACCAGAAAATCAGCATAATACAAAAAGTAACATTAAAGCATATAAATGACTCAGTTTAAAGCAGTTAAATCCTCATAAAACAAAATTGTCAGGATAAATATTAGGTTGACTTGTCATTATCTATATTCTCATATTTATCCTTATCATCATAGGATAGTGTTTATCCTATTTC
>JABAYD010050512.1:0-13069 GCA_014822095.1 Diplotaxis tenuifolia
TCCAATCACAAATCTCTCTATGATCTTCTCTTCAAATCTATGAATCTAACACGTTGTGGTTCTTCCTGCTGGTCTACTTTCTTTTTGCACTTTTTCTGGTTAGCAATCCTCCATCTTTCCTCTTCCAAGGGTTCTTTTCAACACTATTAAAAACTTTTTCATTTCTTGCCTTTCAAATGAACCATACTCTCTTCTCTTTAGAGGGAGAGATATATACCTCATTACCTCTGTCTTTCCTCTTCACACACACATATTTCAGAAGGATTTGCAATTTTTTTTGTTCTTTTGTTTTGTAAGATATTCTATCGTGATCGATTTTTGTTTCTGTTAAGCGGATTTTCTTTCACTTAGACGAGTTTTGAAGTGCTCTTTGAATCAATTCTGAGCTGAGTATCAAACTTGTTTTTTCTCAGGTTCGATTAAAATCAATAAATTTTGATTCCGATTTAGTATCGGACAGAGAGTTAAACTTCATCTCTCTTTCCTCAACGTTTCTATTCTTGTTTGTCTCTAAAGTCTTCTTCTTATTTATTCGGTTACGCTCGTTCTTCAAATTTTGAAGAAACCAACCTTCGATTAATATTGTATTGGTAAAGTATTCTGATGATTTGAAGATTTGAGTTTTACAAGCTAGAATTTAGATTTGGAACAGTTTAAGAAACGTCTGAGTTTATCCTATACACAATGACTTTATCCTAAATCGATTACACCTTGGAGCTTTTCATATCGGGTGAAGACAATTAGTAATTCTCAGAGGCAATATAGATTCGAGATACTGAAGCATGCAAATCGAATCAAAGTTTGCATTGGTTCTTTGAGTCTGGAAGTGAATCGCCTCGTCGGAGTTAAGACCGTGGCTTTACCGGTGAAGAAGCTATCCTTCCCTTCGAGCAACACGTGGAACCAATCAAGACCTGATGGAGAACGTGGGTGGACAACTGCTCTCAACTATTGTAACGGTTTGATTTTCATTTATAAAAATTGTCTTTGGGCTTTAATATAAAGGTTGGCATAAAAATCATTTAGAAAATTAGTTTCCACAAGAAAGACATGGATATAAAATAATTTTGTATTTTTTGGTTAATTACGGTAATATTCATATTGTAAAATAAGCATATAATAATCTACTCCCTCTGTTTCATTATAAGTGTCACTTAACAGCTGTATACACGGATTAAAGAAACAATTACTTTTACATATTTCCTATATAAAAACACATTTACCTATATACCTAACCATATTTTAACCAATAGAAAAATAAATTACATAATAAAATTTATAAACTTTGCATTGAAAACCGAAAACGACACTTATTTTGTAACGCAAATAATTCTCTAATTATATGGAACGTCACTTATTTTGTAACACTTAATATGAAACGTAAGGAGTAATAATTATATGGTAGGAAATGACACGACTTATATACTAATTGGTAATCATTGTAAAGTCTGAACGTTCGCCCGAAAAAGAGGATTTCGATATGTAATCTCTCTCTCACATTCTTGGTCAACACCGCCAAATTCACAGTGGCAAGATCTCATCACCTACTAACAACTTTATTTCTCCGAGTCAAAAACCAGAAAGGTAGAAGCATCCATAATTGGTATACCATAGGGATGGGGCCGTCTCCTCAATACCTTCATTCTCTAATATTCGTCACAACAGCTATTGCATGAACTTCCCGCCTGTTCCATATAAATATAACAATAAATGGAAAAGATGAGTGGGGACCCGCAAAGTAACGACATCCACCAAAACAAAGAGACTTCTTAATTACCCCCAAATACGATTGTGTCCTTCTGACATCTAAGAAGGAAACCCATGCCAACCTCTTTGAATGATCGCTCATTGCTTCCTTCACAGATGCCTCCCCCATCAAATGATATCAGTCGAGAGATAGCTGATACAAAGATGCATATTAGGCAAGAGTTAAATAAACAAATTTTACGTCAAAGTCAAGAATCTTACCTACATGGCACCAAAACAGGGGAAATCCAAAAGCCACATTGACCTTCATAAACATTTACGTCATATTCCAGCTATTCCAAAAGGGCATGCTATCTTTGGTACCTTTCAACAGTTCTTCAAAAATTGGTTGGGAAACTCGGGAACGAATATGATAAAATCCTTTCCTATTAGCTAGATGAGTAAAGTAGTATGCATACTAGATCTCATCTGCGCCAACGGATATGTGATCTTCTCGGACGCAGGGATTCATTATTTACCTTTTGAAAAATCTGATAGTTGACACTTTTCTATCCTTAACAAAACTTAAGTTAGTTTTCACCAACTTCATACAAACTTTTGAACATAATTTCGCTTAGCCACTTGCTAAGAAATCCAATCGTAAACACATACGAAGATAAACCTTAGCAATTGACAGGGCTGCTTCAGGGTTTTAAAAACTCTTATTCTACTCTTATCAAATTAACCTATGAAACTCAACTAAAAACCTACTCTTCCCAAAAGAGATCAATCGCAGTATTTAGGGATCGAGTCGACAAAGAGCGGAAGCAAACAATATATTTAGTAATCTTATCGTTAAGCTAGGTGAAGTATTTATATTAATTATCAGGATGAGATTAATAGGAAATTTTTTGATGTTAACTTAATTCAAATATGGAAAATAGCTAGATCTAGGGTTTTGGAACGTGAATTATAATTTATAGGTTGGGTACTTAGACGAGTTGACACGCGAGGAAAAAACCGCCCACTAATTATCACTATCGATTGATGGTCGAGTATCGACATCAATCGATGGTTTTGGCGAGTTGGTTACCATCATGTATGATCGATCAGCTCTCACTTATTTCTAGAAAACCTAACTTAATTGGAATGTATCCGGCTTAGAACCTACTCTCATAGTATCCTAACTCCTATCATGAAGTTCCAATTAGCTACTCTAGGGACTGCATTAAGTATACTTTTAATCAATGGGTATCAATCCTTTTAACAACCTATGTTGGGGCTAATTCAACTTAACCATATCTAACCCTAAATCTAACACAAGCAACTACTCATACATAATCATGCAGAACATATTCATAGTCTAAAAATAATGCATAGATATAAAGCTGAGGTTCCAATACAAAACTATCTAAGTAAAAAACACGGTCCTCTGCCTAACAATGGCAGAAACCTTTTTATAATTAGGTAAAAACTCGCCCAGGGTCAATCTTTTAATTGTGTTGGTCTTGAGCTCCGAGTCCGATTCTGAATAAAGTCGGGATTTCTTTTGCCTTGACCATTGATCAGCTACGGGTTCTTCATCCAAAAAGCTCAAAAAACTCCACATAACTCCAAAATGAAGCTAGACTTGGAAACAATATAATTTATAGTATAGACACACAAAATAGACTCCATGGGATCCATATTATGGGTAAAAACTGGTAAATAATATGGTATATCAACTCTCTCAGACTTAACATTTTGCTTATTCTCAAGCAAAACAAGGAAGCCCGTAAAAGAGGTTTGAATAGTAGGGATTCACAACATGTCTAATATGTCTAAACCTCCTATGCCACACTAATATCTCACTATGTCAATGCTAGAATACTTCATACCTTATCCTAGTATAGAAACCAAATCCATTTTACCAACAACTTAATAAATACTAGTCTGACTCTCCTCTCTGTTGACCTCATTTCTTACATAAAATAAATGTGTAGACTTTACCTTGGGAGTATTGATCAAAGGATAATTGGATTCTTACTCTTGCAAGTATCTGGACACACATGTAGTCTTCTCCGATCTCTTTCTTCCTTCTTTCTCTCTTATCTGAATCTATCTTTATAACTCAATGCCAATGAACAACGACGACATGTGCTAATGCTTTCCATATTGTTCATCTTATTGGTTTTTCTATAACTCTTTTTCTTTCTTTTCTTTTGACAAAGATGTAGGCGAATAGTGGGATAATCGCTAATGTATCTACCACTCGCTCCCATCGATGTGTAATACTTCCTTTGATTTAGAATAGTGGGGTCATTGAAAATGTACCTACCCCTATGCATCTTAGGAAATCATCTCAATCATTTATTTTCTAGATGCTGAAGAGATAGAGAAAAGGGGATCGGAAGAACACAGACTTTATACCTTCCAAACTTGCAGAAGGATTCCTATCCAGTGTATACCAAGCCCCAAGACAAGCGGATTAGCCAAATTAGGGTTGGAAGTCAGATTTGGTTCCTTCAGACTGTCTAAGCAAGTGTGGTTTGAAGGCAGGAACGTCCACTTTGGTATCTCTAGTAAACTCTGCAATAACAGTCCTAAGAATGGTGATTATGGTGTAGTTAGTCAAATAAAAAATCTGCTCATAATCCCTTTCTTAACTTTTTATGAAAATATTGAAAAAAACTTGTAGGTTATAGCATATAAATATAATAGAAAACTCAAAAAAATAAATAAGCAATAGCAAACCTCTCCCAAACTTAAATAACACTATCCCCAGTGTTATCCCGTCCGGGTTTGGTTAGGATAGATAAATTGATTGTTCTACTAAATTGATTGAGGGTTGAAACTTAATTGAAAATGTGCTATACTTAGGGTTTTTATTCAAGTATTAGGGATTATAATCCTATAGGCGCTTAAATAGTAGTTTGCATGATATTAAAAGCTCAACTACTTAACAACACATTCATCAGTTTTAGCTTTTATGTATGAGTCTATTAACTAAATCTATTGACCCAAACAATGATGTTTTGTTTGATCAATAGTAGTGTTGAACGATTATTCAGAGGAATATCAATCAATACACCTTTTGCTCTGTCGACAGATTAGGCTTTAGTAATATTAATCGAGGCGCTTATAGTTAAACTTTATGAGCGGGTTGAACAATGCTCACTAAGATTCCTAGACTATTGCTCTTGCTATACTCTAACAAATCTTAGCTTAATATAATATATTCAAGAAAATATTTCTTGTAAATCCTTATACCAAGTTTATAGGTAACAATTCTAGAACATAAGCATTAAGAATATTCTATTAATGAATATCACAACTAGCAATACCTATAGTTGGGGCTAATCCCCTTAACCTATCTAAACCCTAAACCTAACAAGTGAACTACTCAGACATGTCTAAGCAATTCATAACACAAGCAAGGTAAATAAACTGCATAAATAGATAGATAGATAATAATGGAGTTCCAATCACAAATCTCTCTGAATCTTCTCTCCAACTCTAAAAATCTTAAAAACCTTTTTCTGTGAAAATAAGAATACAAGAAATCTCTCGTTGCCCTAAACACCTTGGCAAAGTATAAATACTTAGGTTAAAACTTGTCAAGGATAATCTTGTACTTTGGTGAAGTTTTAGGCTTCAAGTCGTCTGGGTCACAGATTGGCCTTTCACGCTTCGGTATCGATCAATATCATTGAGTGTGAATCGATCGATTATCATCACTCCGTGTTGACCTCATGTGTGGGTCGATATCCAACTCGGATGATTTCTTCTAATTCTCTTCAAAATGCTCCAAAAACATCAATTTCTTCCAAAGTACTCCTGAATTTACATATGCTTAAAGAATCTAAAGCATAGTAATTAGATATTAAAACACTCATATACTATGTCAAAAAATTGATCAAATCCATGGCATATCAACTTCTCAGACTTACCTTTTTGCTTGTCCTCAAGCAAAACAAGGCAGTCCATCTAAAAGAGGTTAAAAAAACAGCATGGACTCACAGATTTAAAACATTGAAATCATCACCTCTACAATATTGCAATCCACATCTAAGAAGTCCTAATCACAAAAGCACATCATTCCATATCCTAGCTTAACAACCAAATTCATCTATCCAACAACTTAGAAAATACTATCTGACAATCCACTCAACTAACCTCATTTCTTAACATAAATAAAAGTGTAGGCTTTACTTTGGGAGTATCGATCAAAAGACACATGGACTCTTTTTATAACTCAATGTCAATGAACAAAGACAAGTGCTAATGCATTCCATCTTTTTCATCTTATTGGTTTCTTTTGATTTTCTATCTTTTTTTTGACAACGATGTAGGCGATTAGTGGAGTCATCGGTAATGTACCCACCCCTCGCTTTCATCGAAGTGTGATCATTCATTTGAATTATAATACTGGGGTCATAGGTAGTTTACATATCCCTCTGCATCTCAGGAAATCATTTCAATATTTTCTTTTCTAGATGTTGAAGAGATGAGAGAAGGAAACCAAAAGTTTATAGACTTATACTTTTCAGACCTGAAAGAGGTATCCGATCCAATGTAACTCAAACCCCAAGACAAGCAGTTGTGTCATGTTTAGTGTTGGAGGCCAGCTTCGGTTCCTTCAAACAATCTAAGCAAGTGTGAGTAGTTGACAAGTTAATCCACTTTACCATCTTTTGTACTATCTATAATCAGTAAATCTTGAATGGTGCTAAAGAGTGGTTAGATAACAAGTAAAAATCAATAAGTTCATTGTCTCCTTCTTGAACTCAGTAAACTGTTTTGAAAACAATTTTAACAAGACTCAAAAATAAACTTAATACTAGGTAGTTACCCGCGCAGCCGCGCTTATGCACGGAATGAAATACTAATTAGATTATTAATTTTATTTTGTAATAAGAGATTTTGTTGAATAGATTTTTATTAGGAGAAGATATTGACATATCAGTTCGGATTCAGATGATTTTTTAGGATTTTAAATTTTTAGAATAAAAACTTTAAATCTGATTCGAATATTTATAAATTTCGTTTTGAATTTGGTTTGGATTTGGTCGGATCGTGCATGTTCGGTTCGAGTTCGGATACCCATTTTAATTATGTTTTTTTAACAAAAATCCAAATATATATTTAAATCCTCAAAATAAAGCATAAAACATAAAAATTGAATATTGTAAGAAAAAATACTCAAATTTACATAAAAAATATTCAAATTAAATGTAGGATGAAAATAGGTATTTTCAGTATTTTGAACATTTTTTTGTTATTTTTAGATATTTACTTGTTATTATATGATAATTGATATTTTTGAATATTTATATATATGAAATTAAAAAATAATTAATGTATTTAAATATATAATTGTGATCTGGATATTTTAGGTTTTCCAAAACATTTCAATTTGGATCAGATTCAGGTCTTTTGTTTTAGATTCAAATATTAAAATTTTAGATTCGTCTAAGTATTTAATCAGTTTTAGTTTGTGTTTACTATTACTTTTAAATCAAGTTTGGTTGAGTTTTCCGGATATATATATACCTGAATTTACTTTCTTCTACAAATATCATGAAAAATAAAATAATTGTAAAACAAATATATATAATTATTGGACTATACTTTAAAAATATCAATAAAAATTATTAGGCATGGTGTCAATATTGTTAGGCATGTTTCAAAATTGACGTAGTCTATAAATAATAACTTGTATTTTCTTATAATGTTATTTAATAAATATAATAAAAACACAATACAATAGAGTGGAAAAAAGTTATGGTAGCATAAAAAAAAATGTGATCTCTTTACTTGGAACATGCATTGTGTTATTCAATCAATTTAGTGGATTTTTTTTCTTTAGTTGTTCCAATCTCTGTTTTTCTAGTAATTTTGATTTTGTTTTAAATTTTGGTCTTATATGAAAACTCTGTAAAGAAAATTAATGTTTGGTAAAATAAAGATTCAATTTTGTGTATATTTTTTTTCACTCTAGTTTTTTTTAATTCATAACCAAACACAATTATTTGTTGCCTCGGTATACATAAGCTTCAACTATAGCCAAGTTTATAGACGTACAAAACTTTCATTTTCAAAAATATCTCATCCTAACATTTTAGTTGATGCGAATTTTAATGATTTATACCTTTATGATATTTTCGTAGTTACACATAGATACCTTTAACTACTAATGCATAAGTTACAAATTTATGAACTAAAAATAAATTAATTTAAAAACTTATTGTTTAAATACATTAAATTAGGAATTAAGAAAATTAGTGTGTGAATGTATTAATTGTTAAATCATTGTGAGGCCGACACGTGTCAGCGCATTTATTACAATGCTTCTCAAATAATATATAGGAGATCAGTAAAACATCCCCAAGACTTAAATTACACTGTCCCAGTGTAAATCAATCTGAGTTATGAAAAAAACTAAGGTGATGATTGTTTGCAAGAGTCCGTTTTTAACGAGGGTCGCGTGAAGTTTTTATTTGCGTTTTGTATATCTAGAGGAGAGATAAATAATTGATGACATTTTTGGCTTTAACCGATAAACTTTAAAATTTTGACCCATATAACTTTAGATTATGACTCTAGAAGCGACTCAGAAACTCTAAGCTCACACGTGTGTGACCTAGTCTCTTGTGGGGAGAATGTGTTAATAATTAAGAATCCGAGGACCTGTTTTGTAAAAAGATTAAAAGTGACATTGACGTTGCTCGATCTTCTTCTCGCTGGATCTGATGATTCCGATGGTTCCGGCGGCCACCACGACGGGAGAGAGGAGCACGACGACGGATTAGCTGTCGTGGCCATGTTTTCTGGTGATTTCGTGGGGGAGAGTCGACTTAGAGTTGTGACAAATGTTTTGATTGTTCAAATCGTATATTTAGTGATATATTTGGATAACTTGGATATAAACTATAGGAAATCACATAAAAAGTTGGATGATTTACGGAGAAACTGAACTTGGCCGCAATCAAAAGACCATGAGATGTCGAAAACCCTAAAAAAAAATCTGGGGGAAGAAGATGAGTTATTTACGGTTATGCCATTCATTAAATGAAAAGAAAAAATCTTAATGTAGTCGAACTCGGGGTGATGAAATGGAAAGCAACAACACTTACCACCAGACTATTGAGACATTATGGAATATTACCCACAAACTCTAAATAAAACATGTGGAACTCAACTTAACTCAATATAATTGTGAATGATTGATTGTTATTGTTTAAGGAAATCTAAAATGTTTCTGTAAGTTACATTTTATATTTTAATATTATTAATTTACATAGTATATTTTTGATATTTTCTATTAATATAAATGAATATTTTTATATCTTATATTGTATATAAGATGCATAAGATGCGTAGACCGTAAACCCTAAACCCTGATCCAGGAAAAAAATTTGAAACCCTTAATCCTAACTCATATATTCAAGACCATAAACTCAAAACATATTGTAATTCAAAGTAAACCCTAAATTCAAAACCCTATACCCTAAATTCAAAACCCTATACCCTAAATCAATAAAATAATAAAAACAATTGAGAAAAAGAAAATAATAATAGCTACGACCATTTACATAATACATATAACTCTTATCTATTTATAGGCTGGTCTTAATATATTAAGTTTACTATCAATATACACCTTGTGATACGATAATTTTTAGGCTTCATATTAATGTATTGTACTGCTACAATCTTTTTGTTATTAGTCACCTTCATTGTTCTCTTTTTGAATGCTCATACATTCACAACATTAAGAAAGGAAAGTTATGCTTTATTTTTATTATTTTATTATTTTCCACAACCCTGAATCAAACATTTTATACCAAGTTATTCTTAGGTTCACACTCAAGATATTTTGTTATTTATATTTAATATCTTTAAAAAAAACAAAACAATACCGTCAGAAAACACTAAACCCTAAATCCCACGTCCTAAAAACTAAACCCCATATTTTTGGTGAACCCTAAACCTTTGAATAAATCATAGATCCTAAATCATAAATCATGTACACCATAGTGTGTAGCGGGTTTTGTTTCCTGAAATCAATATAGTGACTAGGTTTTGTTATAATTTTTTTCAAATTAGGCAAAACAAAGAAACTAATACTCACCAACCAATAAACTAAAGAGTATACACCATTAAGTGTACACAATAGCATGTATTCCAGTGTACACTGCTATTTTGTTTTTTATGTTATTTGAAATTAAACCAAATCTGGACCAAGAACCAATTTAAACCTAAGTCTACGTTATGGTTTACACGCCCGGTTTCCACACTTTTGTGTATACTTACGATGTACACAACATATCCTCCAGTGTACACTGAAATTTTAGTTTTGTTTGATTTATCTCAGTTAAATTAAATCTAATTTCATTCAAACTTAAATGAAACACTAAGCTTTAAACCAAAGCAGAGTGTTATGTTGTATATACCATAAACCCTAGACCTTAGTGTACACATGAGCATACACTCTAAACCAATGCGGAGCTAAAATTAAGCTTTAATTAATTAATTAATTATTTAATAATTTTATATTTTAAATTTAGTTATGAATATAATTTTCCTATTAATTACAATAGGAAAAATTATATGGATCCCTAAATCCTATATCTAAACCCTAAACACTATAATTCAAAACTTAAAGTAATTCAAAGTAAGCCCTAAACCCTAACCTTAAGACTGTAAACCCTAAACTCAAAACCATATACTCTAAATCAAAAGAATGATAAAACAATAATAAAAAACAAAACCATAATAGTTTCGACCATTTACATAATGCATAGAACTCTTATCAATTTATAGGCTGGTATTAATATATTTTGTTTATGATCAATGTACACATTGTGATACAATAATTTTTAGGGTTAGTATTATTTTATTGTACTTCGACACTCTTATTGTTATTCAGTATACACCTTGGAAAGAAAAACTACACTATTATTGTTATTAAGTCATCTTCATTTCTCTTTCTCTTTGAAAGCTCGTACATTTTCAACATTAAGAAAAAAATAGCAATGATGTCGTTTTATTGTCTTTTTTACTCACCAAAACCCTAAAATCAAACATTTTATACCTAGTTATTCTTGGGTTCATCGCCAAGGATATTTTTTATTCTATATTCAATATTTTTTAAAAAAGAAATAAAATAATAAGAATTTGCCAAATTATTTTATGTTGTTATCTTAATAAAAAATAAATAAAAAATATTAGTAGTTGCCACAAAAATAAAAAAAATAAAACTATATTTAACATTGTTTGTTAAGACCGTAAACCCTAAATTCAAAACCATATGCCCTAAATAAAAAGAATAATAACGATAATGAGAAAAAAACAAAACCACAATAGCTACGACTATTTACATAATACATAGAACTCTTATCGATTTATAGGCTGGTGTTAATATATTATGTTTATGATCAATATACACATTGTGATACAATAATTTTTAGGGTTAGTATTAATATATTGTACAACCACAATTTATTGTTATTCAGTATACACCTTGAAAAGCAAAACCACACTATTATTGGTATTAAGTCACTTCATTGATCTCTCTCTTTGAAAGATCATACCTTTTCAACATTAAGAAAGGAAAAGCTATGCTTTAGTTTTATTGTCTTTTTACTCTCCTGAACCTAAAAATCAAACATTTTATACCTATTTATTCTTTGGTTCACCCCCAAAGGTATTTTATTACTTTATATTCAGTACCTTTTAAAAAAAGAAACAAAATAATAAAAATTTGCCAAATTATACTATGTTGTTAGATTAAAAGGTAAAAACAAATAAAAAATATTAGTAGTTGCCACAAAAAGAAAAAAATCAAAATAGTTTTAACAGTGTCAGTAAAACACTAAACTCTAAATCCTAAAAACTAAACCCTAAATCCTAAAAACTAAACCCTAAATCCTGAAAACTAAACCCCAAACCTTTGGTGAATCCTAAACTCTTGGATAAATCCTAAGCCCTAAATCATAAATCATGCACACCGTAATGTGCAACGGGTTTTGTTTCGTTAAAACGATATAGTAACTTTGCTTTGTTATAATTTTTTCAAATCAAGCAAAACAAAGTAACAGTGCTCACCAACTAATAAACTTGAGAATGTACACCAATAAGTGTAGACCAAGTAATGTACATCAGGAAGTGTACACCGGAGGTGTACATATGAGTGTGAACATTGGGGCATGTAAACCGTAGCGTATAATCTAGTGTACACTGTAACTTTAATTTTGTTTGATTTATATCAGTTAAAATTCTAAAACTTAAACAATCTATTTATGTACATCGACAAGTTTACACCAAGAAGTGTTCACCAGGAAGTGTACACCAGAATATACACCAGAATATACACCAGAATATACACCGTAGTGTGCAGCAGGTTTTGTTTTGTGAAATCAATATAGTTACCAGGTTTTGTTATAATTTGTTTCAAATTAGGCAAAACAAAGAAACGAATACTCACCAACTAATAAACTAGAAAGTGTACACCGGAGGTGTACACTGAAGGTGTACATATGCGTGTGTACATCGGCGTGTACACTGTAGCATATACTCCAGTGTACACTATATCTTTAATTTTGTTTAATTTATATCAGTTCAAATTCTAAAGCTTAAACAATATATTTGTTTGTATATTTATAAATTTTTAAAACAATCATAGTCCCTAAAGCTAAATAATTTATTGAGTGTTACTTAGGAATATAAATTTCTTTCAATTTCTTTAAGTTACATTTTATAATTTAATATTATTACTTTACATAGTATATTTTGGTATTTTCTATTAATATAAATGAATAATCACTTTCTACATATTATTTATATATCTTATATTGTATATAGGACGCCTAGACCATAAACCCTAAACCCTAAACCATGATCCTGAAAAAAAACTTGAAACCCTTAATCTAACTCATATAATCAAGACTCTAAACTCAAAACTGAAACCCTAAATTGACATGCTCAAATTAACCGTCAAGGTACTCTCTCAAATAAGAGGTTCGATGTAGTAATTGAGGATCGAACCCACAAAGACCAAATTTTACACTTTATTTCTATGGGATCAATATTAAGCTAAGACAATGAATAGTTTTTAAAGTAAGAAAATAAAACAAGCAAGTATCATATTTGATTGGGGTTTTCAGATGATGAAGAATGATAGCCTAAGGTGGTTTGATGGGGTGTTAAACAAGTGCGAGCCAAATAATTATTCAAGTTCAGTTTAGCACTAGTATAGAACTCGAATCACTCAAGATAGAACAACCCACTCTCGTGGTGTTGTTCCCTTTGCAGATCGAACTCAGCAAGCCTAAATTCTCATTTGGGCTGAGACACGACTACAAGCAATAGAGGCCAAGTACGATTTGTTCACCATGCACCT
>JABAYD010050514.1:0-20028 GCA_014822095.1 Diplotaxis tenuifolia
TAATATAATGTGTACCCGCTAAATCTAGAGTTACATATTTTCGATAAAATAAAAGGGCAATTTCGTCCGGACAATGTCAAAAGGTTACTCTTTTTTGGATTATCCACAACCATGGACATTCGGCCAATTTGGATCTTCGTTAGGTATATTACACCAATTGTCTCTTATTTTAAATAATCATTGTTATATTTTTATAAATTTAATGATTTTTTTTTAAATTCTGTTTTTTGTTATTATTTTAAATAATGCGTCGATTATTAAAAAACTAAAAACTACAGAAAACCTAAAAATCAAAAACTAAAATCTAAAAACCAAAACCAAAAGCTAAAAAACAAAACCAAAATCTTAAAAATCAAAAACCCAAAACTAAAATCTAAAACCAAAATTTAAAAACCAAAAAACAAAAACTAAAAACTAATTCAAACAATCATTAAGTTTTTCTTCCTTTTCCTTCTTTGGGAGTAACCCGATGTAACAGGACAAGATAACAGCTGTGCATGTCGAGTTTCAATTTTTTTGTCAGATTCCTTACCAAAAGTCCTATTTCACTGCTCTGATCAAAACTACTGATCTCTCATGTTTGTTGCACTTGTTTTTCTATATGTATTATCGGGAACATATCCAGCAGTCCATATTGCAAATTGACAGAACTTGTTTAATTGTTCTCTTCAGCAAAAGCAAAAGGATGAGAAGTAAATACACAAATCATTGCACAATTGCCCATTTTCATAGAAACAAACTTTCGAAATGCGAAATATAAGAGAGAGGATAAGGAAATTAAAATAAACAAAACTGGTACATGTACAGTTTGATTTTGCTCTATTCCAAGGGTAAAAATAACATATATAAAAAGAAATGGAGTTCGACTTACATCCACAGCTATTTCACCTAAGCAAAAAGCAGTATGCATGAAGTGTACTATCCCTTGGGCTCAATAACAAATATGTGAGTTTCTCAGAACATATATATGTAACATTCTGCATCAGCTGGTCGTGCATGCCAATCTTCAGTTTGAGCAACCAGAAAACCAAACATTGCTGCTACTGTTTTCGGAAGAAGAAATTGAATCTTCCGGGGGGTATCTATGTGTTTGAACTACTGAGAATCTCTGCACAGCATGATGCATGGTTACTAGTGTAGCAGAGTAAAACTTATCTTGGTGGGAACCCAGCTTGGCGAGCCCTTCTATCAGATGGTGGAGGACCCAGTATTCCCAGTGAGTTAGGGTTGTTGTTGTTGTTGCTCATCAGTGGTCGCTCAGATTGAACATTTTCTGTTCTTTTTCTCCTTTTCCATGCTTCAAATTTTGCTGTGTCAATGCCCTTGTGAACTGGCGGAGGTTTGAATCTTTGTTGCCTCCCAGCTGTTGAGCCATTGAGGTGCGATGGTCCGACCCCTTCTTCCTCCTCTCTCTCCTGCTTCAATTTGGAGTAGATTTGATTGAGTCTATCCCCCGATAGGTTTGAGAAAGTTGAAACATAGTTCCATAATCTCATTGTCATTCCTGCATTTTGTTTTCAATAGTTAGAATCTAGCAAGGTCATCTATACCAAAAGAGACAAGTACTTACTATCTTGCTTGTATAGATCCTCTTCGTGCTCTAAAACAACTTCATCTATTCTCCTCCCCAGGATTTGCAAATATCTCCGGATTCTGAAAAGCACCTAAAAAAAAAAAAAAAAAAACTTAAGCACGACCAGCACTATAGACGAAGGTAGATTAAAAAGAAGAGAATTAATTAAACCTTCTCCTTTGGCAGATCCGCACTTATTTTTTGCAATTTTTGAAGACGTTCAAGTGTTTTGATTTCAACAGCCAATACATCTTCACACCATTCCATCCATTTCTGCTCCTTGAACTGCTCGTAAACTTCCTCATCATCAGACATTTCCCCCTCTTCCTTCACCAACGGCTCTGCTTTTTGGCTTCTCCGAGGTCCATCCTTTGTTGCTTTTAAACTTAGATTGGCAGCACCAGATTTCCCTTTTCGGTCTCTTGCAGATCCTTTTAATTGATTGATAACAACCTTTTTGGAATTTTTATGTGATGCTTTGCCATTTGTGTTTTTCCCTCCTGCTGCAGCAAGTTCCTGTGAAAAGTAATTATCATAAAAGAATGTTATTAAGAAAAATAAGGAAAAATCACTCAAAAGAATATCATAGCAAGTATTATGCACCATATCCAGAAGTGCAGTAGCACGCTCCTTTAGGTTTGGAGCACGAGGTAAAAAAGTCTCGTGGTGTTGAAGTTCAACAGGAGCAATCTTCTTTGTAAGTCCAAGGCTCTCATCTAATCTTATCTTCTCCCAGTTCCCAAAACCATGATAGAGTATTCCCAGAAGCAATCTGGCATCATCGACTGAGAACACCAAACATGTAAAAAGATTTACAATGGAAAAACATATAACTAACAATAATGAATACACTCGCACGTACTCTGATTCCAACCGCAACCCTTGGACCAATTTGAAGGTTTAAGGTAGGACAACA
Source organism: Diplotaxis tenuifolia (assembly GCA_014822095.1). Lineage (NCBI taxonomy): Eukaryota > Viridiplantae > Streptophyta > Magnoliopsida > Brassicales > Brassicaceae > Diplotaxis > Diplotaxis tenuifolia. Next base: position 2,490 of record JABAYD010050514.1, read on the forward strand.
CCCGGAATTGTGTAATTGGATCGTCATATCGACTAATACGCTTTGATAAAAGCTGGAGTCCTTCCACACGTTTCAATAGTTCATTTGCTTTTACTGGCACACCAAAGAAGTCCAACACAGGACCCTGCAGCAAGCAGCAAGCAGCAAGCAGCAAACAGGAAGATTGGATATGTTTCGGCGGAACCAAAAGAAAAAGAGCCACACAGTTCAGATGTTTCATTTCAAGTTTTACCTTTGATTCAAAGTCTTCTGTTTCAACAGATTCCCTACAACCGTCAATTAAAGCATCAAATAACTCAACCTGTGCTTCCTCCGGGGCTGCTTCAACAACACCACCCACCTCTTCCGCAATACATGCAATTTGATTATGGTTACCAAACTTCATGACCTGGCGAGTACAATGAAAAATGTAAAACCCAGTCAATAAATCTAGGAATTATTACTGAACAGTTTGAGGAGGCTCAAGTACAGGAACATTAGATTAAGAATATTTTCTGACGTACAGTTCGATAAAATCGTTGTGCATCTCTCTTAGGGAGGTTTCCATGGGACCAGCCTCTCACTTGAGCTGTAGTTCCCTCTAATATTGGAGTTGAGGGAACACAAATTTCAGTTTTTCTGCGCTTTTGACTTCTATCTGTATGCTCTGGAGGTTCAGATCCTTTCTTTTTTCTTTTACTGGTCCTCTCAGGATGGCTCCTATCATCAAGGCTAGGATCCACATACCTCTTCGTATTCCTAGCAGCGCGTGGTGCAAGAGCTTCCTGTACAAAGATGACTTAAGTTTAAAAACGGCGATATATATTTAGACAAAAATCTATGACATAGGAGGTCATATTATTATTGAAGAGAGAACTTTTACGTCAGCTGTGACCACAGATTCAGGTTTTATCCAACGACTCCAAAAGGACCCATCATCTTCAGCGTTGCAAAAATTAGCAACCTGAATGCACATAAAAGTCAGCAGAGGAAGATATTTTACAGACATAAGCATTGAAAAATAGATTCAAAAAGTTATGCCAACAAGCCTCCAAAACGAACTTGGGCTACTTTGTTATCCTGACGGACAAAAAGAGGAAAAGGCATATGAACTTGCCTTAAAAGCACCCAACAGTTCATGCTCTGATTCGCCAGTATCCTTTTCCTCTACTTGCTCTGCCCTCTCTAGGATTTCGTCAATATCCATACTTAACAGCCGCTTTTTGCTTTCTTCATCATTTTTATCCTCCTTAAAAAGTTCTTCCGCTCCAAATCTTAATATTGCAGAAAGTTCGTTCTAGAATATAGGTAATGGTTAGTTCTTATGGAAGTTAAAAATCGAAAGAAAATCAGGTAGAAATTCATAAGATTTCCTTACCTTGTCAAAGTTAGCTCCCTTTTTAGTTTCCCGCTTCTCCAGCCTACCCTCCGCATTTAGTTTTTGAATAACCAAATGATCAAGAACCTAAATAAGCGCGGACTAAAATAGTTAGGACGAGAGATGAAATATAAATATTGTTTTAGAAGCTATCTCATCCCTAAGTAAATGAATTTCAAAAATGAATAGGTGACAACGCAAAATGAAGAGAATGAAAGACAGAAATTCATTGCTGCTGCTAAAGAATATCACTGGTGTCCTAAAACTAGTGTACCATTTTTCTTTTGGCGCGCTCTAGGATCTCTTCCTCAACACTTTTGCTCGTGACAAATCTATAAATGTTCACAACATCTTGTTGCCCAATTCTGTGCGCTCGACTCATCGCCTGATATTAATAATATTGGGATTTCATTATAAGCCTATGGTGATAACGAGTAATTATATCCAAAGGAACATACCTGCAGATCATTCTGTGGATTCCAATCAGAGTCAAATATAACGACTGTATCAGCAGTAGCAAGATTGATACCCAGACCACCAGCTCGGGTCGAAAGAAGAAAGCAGAAGTCGTCACTAGCAGGAGCATTGAAATGATCCATTGCTTGCTGACGTAGTTCTGCCTTGGTACTACCATCCAGTCTTTGGAACTGGAAACCCCTAAGAGAGAGGTATTCTGCCAGGATATCTAACATTCTTACCATCTGTGAAGAAAACAAGCATCATGCTTAGTTCATAAAGTGATCTAACGCTGCCAAAGAATTACAAAGGATCCTAATTTAAAGGAATTCCAGCCTTTAAAAAGGTAAAATTTATCTGTCGAAAAAGTAAAGGTTCTATAAAAATATTTGTGATACGTAACATACACTTCAAACATGAAATTATATACACTACAAGAAATAGCAAGAGAGTAATGGAATATCATTTGTCACAGTATTCTTTACTGTAAAAATAAATATCATTAACTGCACCAGCGGGAAAACAAGCACACGCTACTTAATCTAAAACACAAGTAAAGGAACAGCAGAAGAATATTGGATATGATAAATCGCAACATTCATGCAGGTTATAAACCACAAGGAAGAAGAAAAGACACTGAACCCGCACCTGTGAAAAAATAAGCACGCGGTGCTTAGTCTCACGCAGTCTAACCAGCAGCTTATCTAGGATAACCAGCTTTCCGCTGCTTAGGATAATCTTATCCAGTTTACTGTTATCGTTAATGTCACCACCATATCCATGGTCCGCACTTTCAAATAAGAAAGGATGATTGCAGCACTTCTTCAACTCCACCACAATGTTTAAAAGTGAAACCTGTTGATTGTAACTAAGACCTCATTAGCTGACATTTAAAATACCTGCAAATTAAAGTGATCCTCCTAATTTACAGTGTGGGTTAAAAGAGAAAAACTATTTCATAATTATGAACATGTGAACCTGGGACTGTGCATCATAAAGTGGCGTACCTGATTACCGCGCACCCCTTTATTTAAATCATGGAAGTTGCGCTCTAATATCCACTTGTAGTACCTAAAACAGAACAATGGTATTACGCTAAGCATAAATGAAGGTACAGGGTTCCCGGTTCCGGGTCAACAAAGCCTTGGGTGGAGTTATGCTTACTGTTTCTGAAGAGGGGACATCTCAACTCTTAGTATACGCTCAATTTTGGGAGGCAAAGACTTTTCAACATCCTTGATCACCCGTCGTAGAATATGAGGTCTCAATTCTAAATGGAGATTGGCGAGCTAAATTCGAAAGAAGTATAAGCTAATGGACGACTGAATAATTGTCTTAGTATATTTCACTAAGACAGCATGCGATTATGCAATAGGTAAAGCTTACCTCAGATTCATTAAATGAGCTAAGGTTCTTGTAGTTTTCAACAAACTCATCCTTATTCCTAAACTTGGTAGGATCAAGGAAGTGGAGCAGAGCCCTGCAATAACAGAAACACGTCATTTATCAAAAGAGCTGAGCACAATGGTATAAAGTAGCACAAACTGTGTTAGCACTGAATCAGGATGTGTCAGAACACTAAGAAATCCAATATAAGCTTGTTAGTGAAAATAGAAATGCATCATCAAATTCTCAAGACCATAGCTTCCATCAAAGAAGAGTGGATTAACCACATAAAATAAACACTGCCAAAGATTATAAACAAACAACGCTAACTCTCGAGAGTTCCAGGATTACTATAAAAAGGGAGAGAAAGCATACCACAGCTCTTCGACACTATTCTGCAGTGGAGTACCCGTAATAAGCAATTTATTCCTCGTGCTAAACTCCTGTAGATAAGATGTACTAACAATTCTGAACAACCAAAAAAGGATATAAAATAGAAAAAGGTTACTAGTTAAGTAAACATACCAGAAGGGCAGTGTACAGCTGAGCCTCACTATTTTTCAGTCTATGTGCTTCATCCACCATCAAGTAAATCCACTTAATCTTGGAGAGAACAGCTTTATCCTTAAGAACCACCTCATAGGTGGTCAACAGCGCATTGAACTTTATGGGCCGGCCAACTTTCTTTTCATTGTAAAATTCGTATTGCTGACAAACCTGAAGCCAGAAGATTAGACACATCAAAATTCAATAACAAAGAGGGAGAGAGGCGTAAAGATGTTGTAAGAAGTTATTGTTTTACTCGAACTGGGGGGATAGGAAATCAAGTCAAAAGACAAAGCACATGCTGAATTTAAAATGTTGAGTAGGTCCAAGAATAAAGAATTAGATAGGCAATGGAAACACCAGACGACTCTTAAGACCCTTTTTAAAAGATATACCATGAACATCATTTCGTTAGTTTCTCACCTCTCGACTCGCCCGAGTGCCAACATATACTATTATGTTCATGTCAGGAAGCCACTTTCTGAATTCTTTAGCCCAATTAGCTAATGTTGACAAAGGCACAACGACAAGAAAAGGACCTGGTATTTGTTGGGTATTCTGCGAAAAAATAAATAGAGAAATGTTAACTCATGATGAGTGGGATGCTGAGAACAAGATTCTCAACAAATGAGCAAACGCGAGTCCTCGCTTGAAAAGAAGTCTAACCTGCAAAAACCCAAGCATTGAAACGGACTGAACAGTCTTACCAAGACCCATTTCGTCAGCCAAAATGACATTAGTGTCATTAAGCCAGCTGGAAAATGAAAGGAAGCGAACCATTAGACCAAGCAGACAAGTAAAGCATGATCAGCAATTGTGAAATGAGATAAGAAACACACCTGTTGACAAGGAAATTCAAACCCTGCAGCTGATAGTCCCGTAGCGTACCTCCGCTGAGCCACTCAGGCTGCTCCTCAAGCTTCCGTAGACTTGCTAAACAGAACAGTAACCATTACCAAGCATTAGATAAAAGTTATATTTAACTTCCCTATATTCTCAGATACAAAGGTGACGGTAAGCATAACTTTGCAACCACGGAAAACTACCACAATCAACATGAACATACGAATATTAAAGTGATGCCTTCCTTAAGTGTTTCGCAATTTTTCTATTACACGGTATTGCTCACACTCATGAGCTACTTGGAAGAAATTAGAAAACCCATCATGTGAACCACAGAAACAAGCATCATAAAAAAAAGTCTTATTATGTAAATTAGCAAAGACAGAGACGCTAGTCAGTTTTTCATTAAAATTACATTAGCATCCTGTTCGAGTTCCAGAGGCAACAAATGAAGAAACCAAACAAGCAAGAACCAGTTTACAAGGTAAAAAAAGCAGTTTCTCCAATATGAAGAACTTCTCTTTTTTTTGCTTTCCATATGATGGGAAATAGAAAAAAGTATATAAAAATACTAATGTTTACGTAACAGACCTTTCCCTTTTGTACGCTGATGTTCCACCATTTTGCCTTGCACTGCAATTGAAACTTCACGAGCCTGAATCATAGACAGAAATGAATTCTCAAGCATTAGAGCAACCTAGATTCTTTTATGGATCTGATTTCACAGAAATGGAACCGTGTGTAGTAGACGAGGGGATAGACAAGTATAACCGAAAACTTCGATAAGCAGAACGCTAAGACTGCTATTAGACTGACTAAAAAGGTTACTTAATATTTTATAAGCATGAGTTTTTCCTTGTAAAATCTTCTTGTGCTATAAAACAAGAAAAGATGTAAACTGCATCAGTCGAAAAACTAACTAACAGCTATCAGCTCATAACTACAGACTTTGATGTCCGTCTTATTACTACTACAACGAAGGAGAAAAGAAACATAGTTGGACAAGGAATTGTAAAATAAAAGCCAAAATGGCAGAGTTAAAGCAGATTCTGAACCAAAAAAAAACTCTACCTTGTACTCATCGATAGCAGCCTGTGCAAATGCTATATCGACATCCTTCTCCCTATGTAAACACCAAAAGAGAATTGATAGGTAAGAGGATGAAAGAATACGAAATTACATGTTCAACAAAAGCTCTTAATATATTAAACAAAACTCAATCCATACAAATAAAAAAGAAAAAGGGAAAATAAACAAGATCCATAAAGTGTTAAGAGAGTGGAATTGCAGCGGAAAAGGGGAAGCCTACGTTCTGAAACTCTTTACTTGCGAATTAAAAAGAGGAAACAAAACATTTGACAAGTACTCATTTTTCTTGAAGTGGCAAGGAATACCAACACAAAACAAACGACATTTTAACATTTACTTTCATCAAAAATCAATAACGACAACAAAAAGGTTGTGGAAAGTTATTTCCGAAGATAGAGAGAAAAAAATATACCAAGTAGCTTCAGCATAAGAAAGCCCTTGCCACTTTACAAGATACTCTGGCACCACGTCACCTAATTCATCTTTGCTGATTCGATCTGCAATGATTCTTTCTACCTAAATAACAGAAACTAAATTAGCTCACATGAGGAATACCCCAACATAAAATGCAAAAAAACGATAGGTGCAAACAAAGGGGGGAGATGTAAAATGAGATAGCAAATTTGACGCACTGAACAAAACTAACCTGACAATTCTGCTTAATGATGTCCAGATCCATTTCTTTGCTCACATCACTGACCTCAATCTAAAAGGTTGAAAAATAAGAATTTCAGATATTAGATACCATGACAACGTTACTGACATATATATCTGGCACATTCCAATACATTCTGTGGCAGCACATGTCTACAAGATGGTGCCTAAATATAAACAAAAAGTTATCATCTTACATGGTAAACATGTTTTAACACGAAAAGTTAGAAACAGAACCATGACATGGACCATAAGTGTTATCTTAAGGGATTATCCCTTGTAAATACAAGGATACAATAAACCAGAAAATGTTGCCGCCATTCAAACATTACCTCCTCTCGTGAGAGTGCTGTCCTGTACCTAATCTCCTCTGTCACTTTCTTTGTGTAGTTAAGTACCTTCTTGAAGCCACTAAGCTACAGGAACACAGTATACACAACGGAACAATAATTTAGAAAAGATATCAACATCATCACAAATACAAATTTTCAAACTAGTTCACACAACACATATTCCTAGCTGTAAAAATGGCGGGGAACATCGTGGGTAAATACATTGATCAAAAATAAAAAATAAAAAAGGTATCATTCGGACATACATTCTGGAGATCGCTCAATGACTTCCACTGACAATGCAAGTGTGATTGACCTTTCCATTTTATTAGGAATTCCATTTCATTCCAATCTGGTTGACTATCAAAAAGTTGGCTTAGTAGCACGGGAACTGTTAGTTTTTTATTCGTGTGAGCATCTCCACTCATGCCCTTTGGTTGATGCCAAAGCACTTTTTCAATAGCATCACAATCTTCCACTTCAATGTCATCCTAACAAACATACATCAAAAAACAAAAAAAAGTACGATAGAGAATATGAGTCCTTCAAAATCCGGCTTTTCAAAAACGGCTCTGGTCAAGTATACAACCTTTAAACGAAACAACATTTCGTACCTTTTGAGCTTTTCGATTACCCCCATCATCGATTTCTTCACTGTCCTCGCTCTCCACATAAGACACTTTACGAACTGATCTGGTTGAGCTCCGAACTTCACTACTCTGTCCTATATTATTTGTAGACCTTTCATTGTTTTTCCTTAGAGTTGTCCCTCTTCTGGGCATGCTTCTAAAACCCTCGTCAATGTCATTGTCTGACTCATCCTCAGAGAAATCCTCTTGATATGATGGTTTCCTCTTTTGACGACTAGAAGCAGGGGCTGATTTCCTATCGAGTCCAGCGCTTAACTTCCGGAAACCTTTACTTTGTTGCCTAACCTTAGGCTTTTTTGTCTCGTAGTCATCCTCGGAATCGGGAAGATCGAAATCATCATCACTGTCAGGATCTTCATCGGAAACGCCCCAATCTTGGTCATGCTACAAGAAAACAACCACTTAGTTGGAAGAAATCTCAAGAAAACTATAACAAGTTACACGCTAGAACAAAACATTTTACTATAATGAAGTGTTCTCCTTTCAAATAGTAAACGTAGTTAAGAAAATGGCTCAGAAAATATCAACTTCATTATGAAAAAAAAACTGTATCCCAACACAAGAACTGTAAGAAATCAAACCTTCTTCCTTGCATCACCACCAGGATTAGCTTCATCAGGCTCAAAGTCAGCATCTTCAGGGTCATCCTCTGATGAGAATAAGATCACAATGTTACTGAAGCTCAAACTAAGTATTTGGCATGAGAAGTGTTCACAGAGAAAGTGAAAAACAGCCTCTCACAAGTTTCTAGTAACGCTACAAATTAAACAATGCACTGAATCTATGAAGGAAAAAATTTACAAGAGATTACCATCTTCCTCCTCTTCATAGTCTATATCAGCATCACCATTGTCGTCATCATTGCCATCACCATAGTGAATGTTTCTTTGAACTGCTCTTGAGGTCCTTGACTTATTATGGGTAGAAGATCCAGTCTTGGGCAGTGATCTAGAATTTATAGCATTACCATACACTTTGTATTGCACATGGTCACTTGGATTATCTTCATCTTGTTCGTAATATTCATCAGACAACATTTCCTCAGCAGGAATATCAGCTTGACCACCTTGCTGCTTATCCATTGCTCTATCCTCGTCATTTTCATTATCAGAATCTAACCTTTCGCTGTTAGATAAATTATCGTCAGAATGTTCTGCGTCTTTGTAACCAGAACCAGAGCCGCCCTCTCTCTGTCCCATTGGCTGACAGTCTTTCCAAAATGTAGAACCCCACTTCCCAGATACACCCATTCTCCTTCCCGAAGGAAGAGCTACCTTATCAGTCCCTATCTGGCTTTGCGGCCTAATACTAGACCGTGGTGCTGCTTCACTTTGGTACTGTAAGTCCATGTTCATGTCAAAGCCTCTTTCAGAATAAGCACCATCCACATCTTCATTCAAAGGAGAACTCTGGAAAGTAGGAGCGTTTTGCGGGTCCTCGTTTTCGTCAAGAACACTGTGTGACACAGTGTCGTTTGAGTAGTTCCTAAAGAAAGCCATCTTCTCTCACATGAAAGCAAACAATTTCGAAACAGCTCTGAGTTTCCTGTAGTCAGCAATAGAGACGTTAGACTAAGAACAAAAACAAAAGAATAAGATTTAATTATTAAGCTGCATAAAACGGTAGTAAAACTTCACAGTAAGTTATCATTTATCAGCAGAGACAGTAAGAAAGAGTTTCTGAATTCAATTCAATTGGGAAAACATAAATGAGTACAGTGTAGCAATCAGGAGATTCATATGAAATTGAAATCAAGTGTATAACACAGATCAACACAGGAAAACACGTTTACACTCCAAATCGAATCCTAAACCCCTCGAAAACTCAATTGTATCGATGAAACGGAACCCTAGAAATCGGAAAATCGCACATAACCGTTAAAGGAAGGAGCAATAGGAAGCGGAATGATTAACATAGTCATGGTTATGATAATAATCACAAAGGGAGACGATAAACTCAGGAAAAAATCAATCAGGTTTCAGAAAAGAACGAGGCGGTGTGATTTGGGGGAATCAAAACAATCCGGTTAAGGAATCTCACCGGGATTATCTAATCGGACCGGACGGAAACTGGGAAAAGAGGTATCTCTCTATTTGAAACGTTTTCTCTGGAGATTTTAATCGGACGGTGGTTGTAGATCGTAATTGAGAGTTTGTACGATTGATTGGGAGGAATACGATCACCGGTTACGGATCGTCCGTGGCTGCCAGGGAAGGGATTTGGAAGTGAGAGAAAGCGTTTTGTTTTGTGTCTGCGTTATACAGGTAGCGATAGATAGAGAGAAAGAGAGAGATTGGGGTTACCGGATGCTAAATGTTTATAACCCTTTCTCTAATCATCCCTTATTGTTTTCTCTTTTCTTTTTTTTTTTTTGGACTTTGGACTATTTTTTCCACGGGTTGGCCAAGGCCAATTATATTATTTTAGGGTTAGGCTACAAACTCCGGTTTATGCAGCAGCGTATTATTATAACCCGAGTTTACAAAGTGAACCAAACCAATTTTTTGGTTTTTCTTGGTTTGGTTATTTTAACCTATCTCACAATGTTTTGGTCCGGTTAGTTCGTTCTAACCTTGCTACCCATCATCGTTCAGCATCACTAAATTTTTCGAGCTTTTATAACAAGTTAGTCAATTCTTAAGACTAACCATCGTTCCAAAAACTGGTCTGGTCTCTGTCGCAAAAGCACCAAAATTGATACACAAAAGTTTATGCATTCTCTACAGCAAGTTAACAATGGTGATTACAAAATATGCGAGTACTAATTCTTATACAATTAGATATCTCTTTTAGATCTATACCGAGCTAAGACAAAGCAAATGACAGTGGTGTAACTTTTATATCATTAGTAAGTTAAGAAGATATAGAAAATTGTCTTCTATTTTAATTATATTGTTTACCATTGAAATTCTATAACCATTGTCACAATGATCCACCACTATCAAATCGCATTTTCTTTCAGACATGTGGCCATATAGATGCGCAAATTAGGATTATCCACGCAAACATTGAAGTTTAACTAATAAAACTGGTTTTTAGTAAGGAAAACGACAACATCAGTACACAGCGACGAGCTAACTCTCTTCTTAGTTTCGGATGTAACGACAACAATTATTGTAAAGGGAACTGGAGAGCAGAGAATATGGCTTGAAGAAAGAGAGGATGAACATCCTCTACAGAGAACACCTCTGACTCCACCTTCTCCATGTGAGGCCATATCTACACACAAAGATTCCTCATTTTATTAAAATCTTAAAGCTCTTACAACAACACCCAATTAGTAACTCTGTAACAGTTACTTTACCTCCTTTGCATATTGTCTGGTAAACGTCGTGAGATAGCCAAGTGTTGTTAAGCACCACTGTTCTCTCTCACCAATCTCAGACCTTTTCTTTGGGTTCCCATTCTCACTGTCCACCTCCATCGCAGCTGAGTTTTCATCTTCCCCACCTGTAGATTTCAGATCCTGCAACGATCTTGCTTTTGTTGGTTCTGGGAGCCGCTCCTTGAGGACTGCAGAGAAACTTTGAAACATCTGGAGCAATAGAACCTATGCACAACAAGAGCCAATAAGGATCATCTTCTGTGCATTAAAAACATAGGAAACAAACTTATTTGAGTACCTCGGTTTCAGAGAGAGCTCTGTTAAGAAGAGCCTCTTTCGCCTCTAGGGACTCCCGAAGAGATAACTCTGCCTCCCCTGTCTTCTCCACCGTTGCTCTTAGACGCTTCATCTTTAATGGATTTTCACCAAGTACTGGCTCACCCTCCACTAGGGAAAGTTTGCTCTCCGCAGCCTCCAACTCTACTCGTGCATTTGCTGAAGCTTTCTCAGCAACCATAACATTTTTCTTAATGCTTGATATTTCTTTCCTCAAATCAGAGATTCGATTATATGTTTTGTTAAGTGCATTCCCCAGAATCTACAGACATAGAAGCCAAAATTCAGAGTTTATTAAACCAAACCAAGAAACAGAATATGCTCTGAGTTGGAATGCAACTTACCTCCCATGGCTGATCAGAGACATGAAACTGATCAACATTTTCAGGGGAGAAGACCCATCTAACAATTGCCTGATTAGATACGAGTCTATAACCCATCATCCTATCGATTGCCACTGCAGTCATTTGCGCATTGTCTTTCCAGTATGTACTCACTTGAGATAACAGCATCACCTGTTTATCATTATCAGGACAAAGTTTTGCAAATACTTGGGCATATCGCTCCAGGACAGTGACCATATGAGTGAAACTTTTTGATCCGATCTCAAGTAAGGTCTGCGCAACTACTGTAAGAGTAACTTCAAATCCATGAGCTGGATATATCGTTTCCTCGATCCAGGACATCATGTCACGTGCAGATTGTTTTTCCTTGACCTTCCTGTTCAGTTCAGCTGACAGTTGATGCTCTTCTGTTTTCTCTTTACCCTCTTCCAAGGAATATATATAAGCCGGACCAACCTTTGCCGGAAGCAATTCTTCTAGAGCACTGGCATTCTCGATGCTCTATTTGACACACACAGAAAACAAAAATAACCTCTTTAATGGAACAAAACTAAAGACACTTAGTAATTACAATGAAAAACAAGTCCAAATAGCCTGAGATTTCTAATAAAAAATCTAAGAGAGAGATTATGTGATGATGAGGTTTGGCAGTTCCTAATAGCCTCAGATTTTCTAATGTAACAGACATTTTAAATCATAAGGTGGTCAGTTTACCTGCTTAATTTTATCCCAGTATGACAAGCGTACTTCCCTTTGCAAAACCTCCTGAACAAATACACGCTTAGGGGCCCATTTGGGAAGGTCCAAGACATAAGCCCACTCTTCCCACGGCCAGATGAACTGGAAGTTGGATCTGTTAAACATGGTTCATCAAACATCATTATATATGTAATATCCACTAAAATCTACACTGAAGCACCTTTTCTTGATAACTATAAAGAGGTAAGAAAAATGAAAACATATACTTACAAGTGGTGTGAAAACCAGAGGATAAGGCGCGTCCTAGATTCCATGTCTAAGTCGGAAATTTTTTCAAAGAGTGCACGAACAGCTCCAGCAACAACAGCAGGAAAGGCACCCGGAAGAGCCTACAATAAATTAAATATTTGGAATCAGATAGAGCCTAGAATAGAGAAATGAAAGCAGTGATCTAAAAACCATCAATGATCAGAGTAATCCTTTGTTACTACCTTACAAAGATCCATAATCACGAGTGTATAATATAGAGTCTTGAACGGTGGCTGTGGTAGCAGCAGTATCTGAAAAAGGGTGATCCAATTGTTACATCTAAAAACCACATCTCAGAAAAACTTTCGTAAAAAAGGTTGGTAACATATGGCCTAAAATGACTATCGTTATGTTTTATATACGTTGGAAACAATTAATAGAGAGCTAGTTCCAAATTAAAAGAAGATCAGAACTTCACCTGAGAAAATAGTGTCTCTGCCATAAGATACTCGTACCGAAAGGGAACAGGAAGATTAGCCATGTAGGAAGCGCACTCCTTCCGACTAGATTTACAATAAATTAGTTAGTGAGAAAAAATCAATAGAATTTAAGAAGGCAATCAAAATTTAAATGGTGACCATAAAAAAGAAGCTCCCCATATGCCAACATGTAGAATACGAATCAACTATATGCTAGGTAATTCAGAAACCATAGGATGGGCAAGAGAAGGTTAGATTAGATCTCAACCTAAACGAAAGTACTCCTTGGTAGCAAATCAATCGTCCAGCCAGTTCAACATAAATTATATATTGTTCAGTGAGTATATTTTCCGTAGAGTAAGTTTTGAACTCAGCTTAATGCACCTTAAGATAAGGCTAGATACTTCGACATAAATCATATATTGTTCAGTGAGTATATTTTCCGTAGAGTAAGTTTTGAACTCAGCTTAATGCACCTTAAGATAAGGCTAGATACTTCGACAACACATGACTAAATATCTACACAAAAACATGCATACATGGGCAAGAGTCTACTATGCGAGGAAAATATAACAGGGACATAGTTTTGCAAAAATACATACCATCCATTTAAATAGAGGAGAACATCCAATAAATACTCCTCAACGACAAAGCGATCAATAGGTTGTACATCCTGTAAGTTTAATAATTCAAAAATTAGAAGAATCATTCAACTATATATCAATCTACATATAATATGGAGAAAATAGATGTTGATGAATAAAACTGTAATGAGTGTAATAAAAATCCAGATGAACAGACATCATATTACCTCCGTTTTACTAGCTGGAAATATATTCAACCTGCGAATCCTCTGAGGATATCTCATTAAAGCATCATGCCGTTGTTTGCCAATGTATGCTCTTGAAAGAACAGAAGGTGGACTCGGTGGCTCCATACATTTAATGGGGCGGAGCTCGTGAAATTTTCCAGCAACAAGCTGAGCTTCGAACGAGAGATGAGGCCTTGGAACTACAGCATAAAAAAAAGTGTTAAATTGTCATCAATAAATTAGTTAAATAGGGAAACGAAAGGAGAGGGCTGTAGTGGCTTGCAGTCTTAGTGGTGCAGAGAGAAATTAAAACATTAAAGAAACATACATACCACTATCAAGTTTCCATCCATTAGAAGCCAGTGACTGTACTCGATCCCATAGATCCTCCACGAAATCCTAAAGAGACCAAAAACAACAAAGGCAAACCAAAACTTAGTACATACTACAAAATTCAACAAATAACGATCTCGAACAAGTATAGATAGGCAGCGAAGGAAACGTCACATAGGCCAAGACATCTACCAAGAAAAAGAGGATAGCTAACACAAATCAAATACAACAACTTCAAAAATTCAAGACTAAGCCAAACCTTCTCTGCAATACTGTTTTCTGATTCGCCATTGTGAAAAATGTTTAAACCAGAGGATGAAGAATGCTTCCGGATGCTCAAATAAGCTTGTATCCCGACTAACACTCTTTCAATCTCCTCAGGAACTTGCTGCAAGAAAGAGGGAAATTCAAGAGCGGTCACAAGTTGAAGCAATTCGTATAAAATCAGCTAGATGATCATTACTGCTCAATAGGCCACCCATGATAAACCTAAAAACTGGACAACCAACGTTGATTGACATCCAACAGGTCACATCATTACATAACCAGAAGCGCATGATTTTGTATTATAACAGCATTCAACGCATATAGCATATTTTTTCTACTAGTGAATAGTACATTTTCTGGAATTTCTTTAATCAGGTAGCAGTACCTCAGCGAGTTCTGCTCCTCCCCATGGGAGACTTGACAAGATGCATATAACGTAAAAGTCAGCTTGTGCCTGCCATGATGGATTTCCTTTCTCTTCATCCACAGTGGTCGCAGCAGATGATAACAATGTCTCGAACACGACAATCAAAGAAGCAGGTTGAATAACTTTACTGCACAGCTAAAGAACCAAAAAAAAGCGTATTACAAAATATGAACTAACATATCAGAATAATGAAAGCGACGATGTACGAAGATTAATAAATATACCAGGGAAGTCATAAAGCGTAGCAAGATACGGATACTGTTGCAGTTTCCAGAATCTAAAGCGTCCTGGCATGTTCAACCCAGTAAAAGCAGTTAGATAAACAAAAGTAAGCGGATATTCTTGAAACACAATTATTCTTGGCCACTGATGAGCAGATAACTCACCTGGAAGTTAGCTTGGACACTTTCTACTATCTTCTGGACAAAGTCTTCATTTTCCAAGTTCAACAAGCCAATCTTACAAAATGAGCAAAGACATACATCAATTCACACAAATCATAATAAGACTCAATCAAAATCTATACAATATGTCATCAATGATATGATAGCACACAAAATGATTACACCTCAAGGGCAAAGTCCTTAGTTTTTTGGTTTATATGCAAGTTACTTGCTCCCGAGCTATTGTTTCTGAGTTAACTCTTTTTTGGTACACATCAGTTCACACATATCATATATGACAATACCAAAAATCTCAAACTAAAAAATATCAACAATGCATGCCAGAAGAAAAAGGAAAAGAGAAGGCTTTAGTATATAAGAGACTTACCAGAGTCCCATACAAGGGAATCTTATGAGGCAACTGTTCAGCGCATTGCAGTAGAAACTGTTAAGAAGAAAATCACAAACACGGATCAAGAAATTTAGACATGAAATAATATACGACATTGTGTATATATTACAGAGACTAAATAATGATGTTTTCATTACATTAGACTGGATCTTTCAACAGGATGAAGAGACAAAGAGCTTTTTAGTGGAAAAAAAAACAATAAAAATTAGACAAGGAAGTCAGAGGAAAACATGAAACTTACAGGTGAAACTTGATCCCCAGAACGCTCGATTTCTCTGCGAATAACGCCAAAGCAAGTCTCCTGCAAAATGGAGAAGCTGAGTAAGGGACAGATTCAACACAAACACATATAGAGTAAGCGAGATGCAACAAAGGGACTTGAGAGAGAGAGAGAGAGAGAGAGAGAGAGGAGTTAGGGTTTAAGAGGGAAGAAGAAGAGTTCCACTAACGAGATGGTCTTTGAAGTCGGAGGAAGTGCCGTAGTCGGGGCCCTTCTCGCCGATTCGGAGGAGAAGAGACTTCCAATTGCTCATCTTTCTCGATTTTTCTTCACTCACTCACTGCCTCGCCTCTCTCTCCTCTGCCCTAATCTTTTCTTCTTCTCCTCACTTCCTTCCCCCAAGGTTAAATGTATATACCGGTCTGGTCAACAATTCAGAAAACAAACCGGTTAATTATATTCCGCGTAGCTGAATAACTCTTGGTTCCATTGCAGATCGGTCTTATTATTTAATCTCTATGAATTAGTTAACATACACCAATAATATCGAAGAGAATTGCATAAATACATATGTTTAGATAAACTTATTCACATTAAAGGAGAAATTTTCAAAAATACACATTCATTAAAAGTGTTCAAAAAAAAAAACACATTCATTAAAGGATAAAAGACTTTTATACCTTTATTTTTTTTTATATATAAAATAAATATTTAAATAAATAAAAAACACAAAAAAAAAAAATAAAAAAAATTATTTTTTTCGAATTATACTATTTCGAAATTCAAACCCTAAACCCTAAACCCAAACCCCTAACCCTAAAATTCTAAACCCTAAACCCTAAATTCTAAACCCTAAACCCCTAACCCTAAAATTCTAAACTCTAAACCCTAAAATTCTAAACCCTAAACCCCTAACCCTAAAATTATAAACCCTAAACCCTAAACCCTAAATTCAAAACCTTAAACCCATAATCCTAAAATTATAAACTCTAAACCCTAAATTTTAAACTCTAAACCCTAAACACTAAACCCTAAATTCTAAACCTTAAACCCTAAATTTTAAACCTTAAACTATAAACTCTAAATTCTTATCCCTAAATTCTTATCCCTAAATCCTAAATTCTTAACCCTTAACCATAAATTCCAAACTATAAGTAAAGATGATTAATGTAAAGATGAAATAGTGTATCATCAATGTGCTATTAGTTACAATTTTCCAATATCCATTAATGTAACCAAATATTATACTAACAAATTAAAATGACAAAATTAAATAAAATCTCTTTTTTAACACTGGTTAATTATGCGTCACAAATATAAAAAATATTACATAGACGAGATTACAGCCGATGATTCTACATGTCTTATGCAGATTATTCTACATGTCTTATGCAGATTCACGTCTGACTGCATCATTCTGACCGCCCTATGAAATCCATTAGTGACGGTACACCTTGCGCTATGCTGAAGATCTCTTGTAAGCATTTTCTCCAATAATCTGCAGAATTCGTCATTCACCTTCTCCAGAAATTTAAATCTTCTTATTGTAGAAACTGCATAGTCTGGGATTCGAACTTCATACCTGGTGTAGAAATCTTTAAACCTTACCAAACTACGGTGCTTCCATAACAAAATATTTTCTAACAACATGAATTTTATTAGATCATAAAAGGATAATACAAATATTCCAGCAACAAAAAAAAGATGAAAGATTATAAAAAAAAACACAAAAAAATAAATATTATGAATAACTTTCGATAACTTATCATCAGCAGCATCATTGTGTTCTCTATTCACCGAAACTAGCAAACACAAAGAAAACAGAAACATCCAATGTTTAATATCATAAAGAACATTTTCCAACTTGATTATCAATAATTGTATTGATAATATTAAAAAGTTATGTTCTCTCTGATGTTAGGAGTTTTCAAGGCTCCTAAG